>WHYT01000005.1:13724-111567 GCA_009806455.1 Tetrax tetrax
TATTTTCCTTAAACAGAGGCTTGAGGCTGGAAAAAAAGCATACACAAGAGATAAGCACAAATATATTCCAGAGAAAGCTAGATTCATAATGAAAAGCAGCACAAAGGTGAGTGGGAAGCCCCAAGAAAAGATGTGCATTTGCAACAGTCTGCCCTCTGCCCTTGCCACAATGTTAGAGGCAGCTACCTGCATGCCCTTGCCTGGAGGATCAGTTGGTGCCTTGGCTTGCAGATGCAAGTGATGCAGTACAGGGCACTGCCAAACCTGGTGAACCAAAACCATCTGGCTTTTCCTAGCCATTGCAAAATGCCATACCCAGCTCCAAATGACAAGGCAGCTCCAGAAAGAAGGAAGTCCATCACACAGGCAGTGATGACGGCAGGTGTCTCACTTGTTATCCCCTCTGCCAGGCTGACCCACCATTCCAAGCTGACATTGCTCCAGCTGAGAGCCACAGGATCCAGTGCCCACCCTAGACAGCTGCGGGGAGCAGGTGTTGGGTACAGGCCAGAGCTCAAGAGCTGTACGTGTCCCCTCAAAGGCCACAGGTCAGCCAGGTCTCCTCTGGCCCCTGCAGCTAACAGATGCTCTGTTTAGTCAAGAACAACCATGATCAATACTCACATCTATATCCATCTTTCAGTAACTCAGGAGCCAGAAAAACTGCCCTTCCCCATTCTAAAGCAGGTTGTGGCTGGACTGATTGTACTCTGCCTATAATTCAGCAGAAAAATGCAATTGATCTCTGGCTGGGAAGATCCAAAACCAGAAAGGGTCTGTGTGTCAGAAGGGAGACTGTATTTCACAGTACAGCAAGCAGAAGGTAGGATTAGAAGGCCCAGATATTTGCATGCCCGCCCACAACATTTTGTGGGAAGAGAGAGGAACCCCATGGCTTTTAGCAAAGAATTAGCAGTGACAGATATCTTAATTGAGTGGCAGGAGAGTAAAAGACTCTCTGGTAACTGCTGTGGTGGCTAATGGCCTGCTCTCCTCTTTACCCCCTCTCTCACGGGGAGAGAACAGAGATGATATCTGAAACGACATTCACATTGTCTTCAGTGAAAGGAAGAGGAAGAAAGCTCAGCTGCACTGCAGACTTAGCAAACTCACCTCTTGCTGGATTTGCCCATTTCTAATTAAACAGGAAAACAGGTAGAAATGCAGGAATCCAGGTACTTTAAGCATCTCACCTATCCTTACTACTACAATATAATGTCAGTGGCATTAGGGCAGTCTGTCAGAAGATTTGCATCAACACTCAGCCATAAAAGTGGCAATTTCTCTTCCAGAATCCCACCCCCAAGCTCCTACAGATAACACGATGGTGATTAGTCAATCTTCATCCTGTGCAGCATACTTACTGAATTTACCATTCTGTTGTAAAATGGTGAGAAAGACGTTGTTGTCTCCTGCACAGAAATAAAAAAAAAAAAAAGAAAACCAGACCTGAGTATTAGCAATTGGGAGATGCCCCTGGCCAAGTGTGGGATGGGGAGGGGTGCTTCTGAAGTGACTGGAAATGATGGCATAAGAGCACATCCATTGGAACTGAACAGGGAAGGCATTTCTCCAGAGAAAACAAAAACCATGCCATGCTACTGAAGAAAATTATACGAGGCAACATGAACTGGTTTGCCTGAATTGTTTATACCAGGCAGAGCTGCTGAATAGTCAGGGCCTTATTATTTAATGCATTTACTCTGAGGGCTACCTACTGAGAAAGGGTAAGGCTGTTTAACCCCACTATGGCTTGGGAGCTAAGTACAGTGGCAGCTTGTAAAACAGCAAGGACTTGCACCTGAAGCCTTTCAGCCCCAAACTAATCACACTTGCCTGCTCCTGTTGATTCAAGGACAGCTGGAAATGATAGAAACATGTGAACTCCCCCCTGACTGAATTGTTTCCACACATAGAAAAGGAGGCATCCAGAAGAGTCTGCTAGATGTGCTGTCTGTCTGCCACCTCGGAGAAATGCAGAAGGAGGCTTGGAGGTAGCTGAAAGCTGCTCTTAACCTCTTTTGCTGGTGCAGCTCTGCTGCTGAAAGCAATACTTGCTGTGTTACATGGTGAGCTCTCTGCGCAGCTCGGGCTGCCTGTAGGGATTGGTGTTAGTGCCCGTGTTGGGAATGGTACTGCGGAGAGGCTTAGCTTCAGAGGGGGTGTTATCAGGGCAAGCAGTGCAGGAGCCTCTCCTATAATCGAAGGACAAGTAGCATGCACATCTGTGTGAAATAGCTCTTTTAAGACACTTAGGTTCATTGTTATTCCTGAACCCCAGCCAGTCCCAGAAACATGTAAGAACTAAATAAACTGGAGTGAAAGAGCAAAGCTGCTGAGGTCTCCCTGCTCTGCATCCACAAAAAGCCAGTAGAGAGGGAGCTGTCAGAAAGTTATCCTTTTTCTGACTGCAGAAAGTTCTGCTGCCATGCATGGAGAGCCTGGTTACTTCAGAACAGGGAGGTCAACATAGTGAAAGGCATGTCAAGAAAAGTCTGGATACTGCAGGTTACGGAGAGGGAAGGCTCAAAATGCAAGCAGGCTATGAGCGATTTGGCTCTTCAGTTTAAGTCCTGCAGTCTAGGAGCAGGGCACATCACTGGGTGCCGAGGACCATAATCCACAGAAAAGTCAAAGAGGGGATAAGATCCAGAATTCATCCTCCCATTACAGACACTAGCTGGAGGCTTGTTTATACACACACTGTGGACATTGTACTGGAAGTCTAACCTTTGAACATCTTAGCTTGTGGGACCGCGGATGTTGGGAAATGCTTCTGAGCATGCAGACACAGCTAGCAATCGGTCACCCAGTGAAAACCAGCACTTTCAAACTCCTTAGAGGTCCAGGTATTGCTGCACCCAGGCTGTCAGCTGGGAATTAAATATAGCAGAGACATTTATCACCTAAATTTTCTACTGTACCTTCCTTGAGCTTCCTTACTGAAACACACCCTTGCGAACAGCTGACCTGTTAATGTTTGAGCTTGGATTTTCATATCTGCCTCTTCTCTGAAGCTGTAAATTTATTTTATTTCCTTCTTCTTGGTTAAAGACAGTGCACTTAATGGACTTTATTATTATTTCTAGGACTGTGCATGTAGGTTAAATGAAAGTTTGAATAGGAGCCACATAAATAGCATATTTACATATGGTCACTTTTCTCTGCACAAGTTATTTGTGAAACTACATTTGTGTGTGTGTGCAACTGACTATCTACCAATTTAAGTTGCCAGATAGGAACGGGTCTGTTGTTCACAATAACCTGACTGCCAGCCCTTGATTTGAGTAGAAATGTTTTTCCTAGTTTGTTCAATCACATTTCCAGACCAGGACTAAATACTTAGTGTCCTCATGTGTAACACAAGCAGGTAGACTGTATAAGTAAGCCCTTATTTAAAGGAAAAGCCTGGTTCTGCACTTAAATCTCTAACAGGTGACTTGCAGGGCACTGGGTATTTGTGCTCTCCTCTGACTGCCTTTAATTACAAAATGCAAGATTTTGGATATCCTAAGACCGTTGTATTTTGAAACTGAATTGTCTAACCTGCTAGCAAGCAAATCCAGAAAGCCATTGTAAGACACTGAGAAACAGGCTGTTTCTGTCAATTGCACAATGGTTTAAAGCCACTGTCTCAAGTCACTTGCAAAAATGGATCAGTATGTAAGTTTGTATGCTAGCCATGTCAGGAGAGACAAGGATGTCCTTTACATTAAAATTACTATTGACTTCAAATTTCATTTCTTCAAAAAAGAAAGGCCACTTTTAATCCTCCTGACTAAAACTTCTGACCTCTGCTCTGAAATTTTTAAAAGTAAAGTGAATGTAATTCAAAATTGTGATATCTTTCTGTGCCTGCAGTGCCACTGCTTTTGCTCATAGATTGCCCTGACTACTCCAGAGCGATGTTTATAGGGCTCTGTCTATCAGCGACCCTGATATCAGTCACGTAGGTTTCCCAGCAGCATTAACTACAGCAGCTACTCTCTGCCAGGAGCACATCTTGGGTAACAGAAAGCTTTATATTATAGCTGAGGTGAAAAAAGAACTGCTGCAACCAGTCCCTTTCTCTTTTTGCCACTCAGGAACTCATAGCCTGCAGTCCTGGAAACTGAAGGAGAGACCACAAAGAGACAGGCTGCTTCCCTAACCAAAATCAGCATCACTGGGAACCTGCAGCTCAGTAGAGAGCTTCTCACTGAAGGGGACAAAGGGGAGATGGACGAATACAGTTAACACACCTGTCCAGCAATCAGATGTTCTGGATTTACTTCTCAGATTTACCACAGATGCTTCTACCTCTCAGCATCAGCTCTCCAATAATACTCCCTTCCTCCTAGCTGTTCTCACATTTGCTCAAACTGTGATTGCTTATGGACAGGGACCAACTCTTCTCTGTGTCTACACAGTTCCATGGGTGACACCTGGCCAGCTCTTGGATGGACGCTGTTCCTTGGGTGGGGCTGTGGAAGAGAGAGACAATGGGAGATCCCAAGGGCAGCAGTATGGGGAAGTGAAAGATCAAGAGAGGTCAGAGAGAGCAAAGCCACTAATGTATTATTTCTGTTCGGAGGCCATTAATAAGTAACTTTGTGCTGTGCTCCCTTAGCTCTGCTGTCAGTACAAGATCCTTTGAGAGCATGTTTTCAATAAATGCTTGTGAAATTAGTTCATTATTAAATTTCAGAGAAAAAGGTTGCTTTATCATAAGAGCCAGCTAGCTGCTGGGAGGAAGGAGGTTTCACTCCTAGCCACTCTCAACCTGGCCATTTCTAAACAGGCAGTGTGCGTTTCAACAGGTCCTGTCTCCCAGGACAGGAAATCTCCTCAAGAAGGGTCTTCTGCATGATCCAGGGCACAAGCCTCCTCTTTGCTCAAGCCACCCTAGGACCAGGTGATATCTCCAGGACAGAAAAGCTAGGGTAGATGCTAAAATCCAAGCAGCTGTCTGAAACTGTTGGCTTACACTGCAGGGAAATGCAGAGTTAAGGAAGGGGCCAGCTTGATTGATCTAATCAGGGCAGAGAAAGGGAGGGTTAAACAATCCCGGGGAGCTTTTCATTCAATAGCTAAGCAGACCCCTGACCTCTCTTCTCCTGTAGTCTGACCTCCCCCCACTACTTCCATCCAAATGAGTCTTAATGAACTCAGCAGAATGACTCCCACTCACCATTTTGCTCTTCTCTCCGAGAAATCCCTGCACAGGTTCACAGCAGACCGCCTGACGCCAGAGTTAGCACTCCTTTTAGGATGAGTTTCTCTTCCTGCTAAAAACCAAACTGTGGACCTGCAAAGAGGAAGAGATAACGCATTTCTCTCAGGCTGACTCAGACAACCTGGCTGAGCCCCAGCACACCTGATAGAGCCAGGTCCCTGCCAGGGGCAGGGTCTGACATGTGCCTGGGAAGCTGGGCTTCAGGGCACTGGGGACTCCGCCTCGTCTCTGTCAGCCTCGCAGGAAATAAAACTGCTCACGGCTCCAAGACCGTGTTTAATATGTTGGGGGAATCCTGTTTTTGCTGCAGGGAGATGCTTATTCCTTACTTCATCTCTGTTACTCCTCTGTCTTTTGGAGCAGCAGGGAGGAAATTCAGTCACCATGAAGGTCCGAGTAGCTGACGCACACACCACAGGAAATGTTCTTTGTGGTGGGACATGCATGAACTGGGTATGTGTTGAGGAAAGAACACAGACATCATCCTCAGCAGGCAAGGTAGAGAGACATCAAGCAGAGGACAGAAAGGGGAAGAAAGCATTTTAGGTGCTGCCTAGCTACGGAACATTTTGCTGCCACAGTGAGTGTGGACCACAACCATGCAGTAAGGAACACCTGCCTCATGCTCGTCCTGCTGTCCTTTGCACAGGAGTTTCATATCCCAAGGTCTTTGGGACCTGCTGCTGAAGGCCATACCCTGTAGTGTAGTAAAAGAGCCTTCTCTTTTGAAGTCTCCTTATGCACTAATTCCCAGATCCCTAATGTTTATTGCTGCAGATCTGTATCTCAGCCCACTAAAGCATGAGTGCACAACACGAAACACAACAATGTAGCCCTTTGGCTGACCAACTTGTTCCTCTGCCCCATTTCCTAAACGCTCTATTGATTGCAAAGCCAAGACAAAACTAAAGGCTCAAGGGAAAGTTGCTTCCTGCAGAGAGTAAATCCCACCCGGTATTAGCAGCAGAGACAAAAAACAGCTGGCAGAACAAGGAATCTATTAAGAAATATCCTCCCCTTAAGGCAGTGGTAAATGCATACATACAACAGAACGTGCAACTGAATCCACAAGTCTTTAATGAATGCAGAGACTCGTTCTGGGCACAGGTACATTTGTGATTGCCCTCACACCCTCCTCTCCTCCCCTTCTTTTAAAAAATTGTTTTAGTTAGTGAAATGCAAAACCACACAAAGACCAGACTACGTATACACACCTTAGAGGGTCTGACATTTTTTTCTTTTTTCTTAAGAAACTTTCACACATTTAGAATTATCGACTGATAAGCCCAGTCAGTACAGCAGAAATATTCTACATAGATCATTGGTTGAAATGCACAGTACAACAGTTGTGAGCACACTGTCACAAGAGACACCTGCATGAATGCTAACAAGCGTAGTAGATCCATCGACACATTGCAAGCATCCGCAATGAACCAGTCTGGGGAAGATGGGAAATTACCAGAACATGGAACAGAGACGTTGAAGTACATGGCAAGCTGCTAGTCACTTCTCTCCAGAGTCACTGTTCCCACTAGAGTGCCAGGAAACATGAACTGCTGCTTGCCACCTGAAACTTCCCTTCTGCTTCACAGGGATCGGTGTAACACTTTTATTTCCAGACCTGAGTCACTGCCATTTTGCTTGAATAGGGACAAGGAAGAGAAGAACAAATGCAGACCCCATCTAGCACAGTTCACTTCCCCAGACCTGTATGGTGAAACAGCTTGAGACCAGAGGTCTTGCCTGTAAAAAGGCCACAAAATTTGAAAAGAGGAAGAAAACAGAGCTAAAAAAAACCAAAACAGCAATAACATGGTTTTATACAGCCTGCAATACTGTCAATGGTACAGTATGGTTCACATGACACTTATTAAGGCTTTGACTACTCGTCTTCTACATGCACATTTATATACATACAATCTTGTGTGTGTGTGTATAAATTACTTTTCTTGTTCTAAGCAAGAAAATATTTTCATGCATTTGCTTCTCCTAGTATTCACAATACTTGGACCATATTATGTTCAAGGACTTCTGGAGAGGGCTGGGTCTATTTATTATCTACCTGGAAATGCCTTTATCTCCAGGGATGTCGTTTGTGCCCAACAGTGGCACTGGCCCCACACTTCTCCATAGTCATACACCAGAGAGGAGATGTCACCCTGGAGCCTGACAGTACATTGGCTATGTAAACATAGTAATCCTTGGATTATAAATACTTTATTAAAGCTAATATACCTCAGTTTTTAGCTCATAATTGCCCATGAGTGCCTTAATGAAATATCATTCAGAATAAAGTCTTTTTTTCCCTTCTCCTTTTCTTTTCTTTCCATATCAACAGCTCAATTACAGTGGTTCCCCCAAAAGCACAGTTTTCCCTACTTTTCCCCAGATAAGTGCCAAGCTACCTGTTAATTCTGCAAGTCCACGGCTTGGTAGCTTCCATGTACATAAATAACTGCAACACAGAGCATGTCTGAGCCTTATAGCCCAAAGTGCTTAAGTCACCATCTTGCTTGCACCCTTGCCATGAAATTAAGAGACTGTCCACAGAACAAGGAGACTGTCCAGCGGAACAGGGAGAAAGCAGAAACCAGCAGAGCTCTCTTGTTCCTAGTCACATGACTGGAGCTTGCACATGTTTGACATGTTCCCATAGCTCACCGGAGCTGACCTGTAGCATGTCCCTCTGCCTCGGGGACACTCTGATTATCTCTGGCCCAGCATTTCCTTCAGCAAGACACTCCGGCCAGCTGATGTTGCAGAGCACTCCTATGCTGTGGTGGCGAGCCCTGGGGAGAGCAGCTCAGCTGTCAAAATGAAGGGCTCACATGTAAGTGGTACTAAGGAAAAGAAACAATATAAAGAATGCTGAGAAAGCAAACATGGGTAGAGTGAGGAGCCTGGACTGCTGCCGTAGCCCTCTGAGCTGCCTTTCCTGGTGGTGTAACTGGAGTACACTGTTAACACTCTACTTGCTAAGCTTTGCCACCACCACACAGTTGTGTCTTGCATCCCACCACAGCACTTTCCTGTCAGCCACCACCTTTCCCTTGGACACTGTATTGAAGTATTTCCATTCAACATATCTCATGACAATTACTGCAAATCAGGCACTGGGCCCTTCTCATTCACTGTGATCTAAGTAGCTAGCAGCCCTAAAGAGACTGTTCCTGTGCCCCTGCCTAGCTCTCAACCCAGAATAACCAAGGAAACAAATAATGGGACAGAAGGAGTGAAAGAGTTCCAGCCATCTGGTTGTTCACTTATTGCACAGAGGATTTGGGGCTGGTAGGGGAGGAGAGTGGGTGGCTTCCAAGGTCCTTTGAGAAAATCCTACTGGGTGACTGTCCACATCATCTGAAAATGTGTTCAGACAGCTCATGTGTACAGGATGCTTAGGAAATGTCACCTAGAAACAGGCTGCGCACGAGACAAAGGCTTCTCTCAATTCAAGCTGAATCTTCACTCAGCCCCACGGCAAGCTGTGCAAAATACAATGTTTATGCCCTGGCAAGTATGATTAGAAGACAATTTTTGGTCCTGGGTATGTTAACAAGAAAGGGTCATGCTAATAATTTCAGAGGCAAACCTTTAAGATTGGATTTAGTTTTAGTTACAGAAAATACTGTACATTGCTTTTGGCCAGGTGCACAGAAGCCTTAAAAAAAAAAAAAAAAAAAAGACAAAGATCACAGTTAAATGTCTCAATCTTCAGATGGGAATGTCTGCAAGGGGCAGTCAATCTACTTTCTCATGTGCAATGCATCCTGAAATTTGGTACTTATGTATCGGGCGTGAAAGCCTTTCTTGTTGATGGTGTCGTCTGTATGGAATCGAATCATGATGGAATCCCCTGCAGAGTAGATTTCTTCCAGAGGCTGCAGAAGAGTAAAGAAGACAAGATGGAGTGGTCAGGTCTGCAGGCTAAACAGCTGTCTGTGCTATGATGTGAGAATTTAAGCTCACAGTGAAAACAGACTGGCCAGGACACACAAACATTGAGCGCTCAGGACGTCCTGCCCTGCTCTGACTTCCTGAGCACACTCCCTTGCTCTTCACGTGCTTGCCCTTTACGCTTGAAGACTGATGCCAGCCCACTCTACAATCCCAGTTCTTCCAGTTGTTTTTTGTAGGTCACATTCACAGGACTCCCTGGATGTTCTTGTTCCAGTCTTCTGAGTTTTCTCTAATTTGTCCTAATCTTTTAAGGAAATTACACAATCCAAACTGGATCCTGTTGGGCAGCTGAGGCCCTCCCAAGGTTCATTAGCAGCAAAATAACTTAGCCATGTATCTTACACGATAATTCTGGTTATAACCCCCACTATTGTGACCTGCCACAACCTCCATGTGCTTCTCTGCACGATTAAGGCTTTCCCAGATATCCTCCATTTATTCGTATAAAGGTAGGTAAATTACTACCCTGCTGCCTTCAACTTCTTCACGCCGAGCTGCCATGCCTTTGTTTATTTTCCAGACCATTTCCCCAATTTGCAAGGACTCTCTGCTCTAACACACCCGCTCCCTGGATGTCCCTCTTTAAATGCAATAAGAACCTTCTCCATTTCATTGCTCAAGTCTTAGAGAGATTAAACATAGAACCTCTGGTTTTAAATACCACACACTATTGCTCATGCTAACAGTCGTTCCTCTTAATGGGGACACAGATAACAGTTTAGGAGACAGCACACGACCCTGGAGTCAACAAGCAGCTCTGCAAATCCCTCCACCCTTCATCCGTGCCATAGCATGGCCCCAACATGACTTGGCTTCAGGTAGGAAGTGACTGAGGATGAAACTGGCCTTTGGAAGCTGTTTCCCATATTCATATAACACTTTAGTGGCAGGGCTGGGGCACAGCAGTCCTGTGCTGCTGCACGTGGCCCTGGGATAACAAAGGAAAGTGAGTTGGCAAGGTTTTCAGACCAGCTCTGTGCATCAGATAAAACGTCTGTGATCTCTAGCAACAGGAGCAGCAGCAAAACCAAGACACACAGAGCATTCTCATCATCAGTTTTTGAGACCTGCCTCTCTCCATAAAGGGTACGAGAGTACCCTTCTTGCCACCTCCAGTTAACGCCTATGAAATCCCCACCACCATGGCTTACCCCTGAGCCACAGAAGCGTCCCAGGCGTGGGGCAGTGCTGTCATAACCATCATAAATCTCCATGTAGTCATACCCACAGTCGGCTTCCTCCTCGATCTCAAATGTCTGGAATATCAACTCCACCCCATAACCGTCTTCAGCTACAATCACCCATTCACAGTTAGCTTGACCTGGGTAGTTGTTGTCCCCAAACTGAGCATGGGAATACAGCTCTTTAGTTCGTACTTCAGCCTTTAAGAGCCCACCACACTCTGGAGGAAGAAAAGAGCACAAAATACAGTCTTGTTAAAGGCCCCACCTCACAACAAAAACTTGCCATCCCACTTTTGGCCAGCTGTGGGGAGAGAAGACCTCCAGAATGAAGTGCATGAATAACAGGGAATGTAATTAACCACTGCACCAAACTATCATAAATCAGTTAATTCACCAGTCACTCATGAATCCAATGACCCAAACAGTGTAGAGAATCTTGGTACTCCTGGTACAGAACATGCAAGGAAAGAGGCGACCAGTTAAAACTGGCAGGATGGTGTTCCTGCCACATTATACTCTGGAAAAATGTATTATTTTAGAGAGCAATTGCTTAAAGGAAGACTTAACACGTTCTTTGCACTTGTTCTGCAGCTGAAACTCTGATCTCAAGTATTTTGCCAGCAGGAAGTTGAAGCACATTAAAAAACTGGAGATCAAAACAATCCTTTTCTGCCCACATGATGCACGAAAGTAGCCCTGTGCTTGTGCCAAAAGTGTGCGCTTTGGTGTGGAGCTTCCCTGCAGCCAATTAGGAAGACGCCTCTTCACTAGTCTCTCAGGGACTGCCAGTCAGAGTACGTTTCATCTGTTTACAGTGGCAGGGATTTAAAAAAAGGGAGCATTGGTACAACACACTCACCTCTGGGCTGCCACAGGTAAGAGGGTCAAGCTGTGTCTGTCCACAGCACATCTCTGCTTCCACCATAATCAATCTAACATGGGCCTGTTCCGAATGCAGGCCAATACAAGGGTTAAGTTGCATCACCTCCTTTTCTGAGGATTGATGAGGTACAGAAGGGGTTGCTGGTCAACCAAATACCTCTAATTTAAACAAAAGAACATGAGTAGGAATGTTTGAGACCTCTGAGCTGATAAGGAAGTTGGCATTTATGGTATGGTGTCAACAATGGTCTGGGAACTGATTAGCACAATATGCAACCACTTAAAATTCAGGCTAAGCTTATTTTGGAGAATGTGTGTCTAGTTTCACCTGGTAAAAAAATGCAGTGAGACTTGATGACATCTTATCACACTGGGTATTGGCAGGCAGTCAGCTTACCTGTGCTGTGCTTTGCCTGGAAACCCTTTCTTTGCACAGAAGCATCAGAGTAAAACCTGAGGAACATCTTGTTGGTAGAAGCCACTACAGGGTCTGGTTTCTTGCTGCCACAGAAGCGGCCAAGGATAGGTGACTTGCTATTGGGCCCGTCATACATTTCTAAGTGGTCATAGGCACACTCTTGGTGTTGTTCGATCTCAAACTCATTGAAGGTCTACAGCAAGAATAAGGAAAATTAAGACAGACATCTCTAAATCTGAGTATGCAATGTAGCAGAGGATGAAATGCCAAGTGAGAAGCAGGTCAAATGGTATGTCTGTCCCACTCCTCCCACAAACTAAAACAGAATAGTGGGCTTTCAGACAAGAGCGATCTCAGGGTGGCAAAGCTCAGAAATGCATATGAATGTGCTGTGTAGCCTTAGCTTTGATGCCTCACATGGGTGCACATCAACAGTTTTCAACTGCAAGCCTTATATGCTCTTATTTTTCCTGCTGGAAACCCTGCCTAGCTCACTGAATGGGCAGCTCTTCTATACTTCTTCCGCTGAGCACAGGGATTTAGGCCTTATTTCCCCCAATGCATGGGCCATCTGGACAGCTTTGGGTATGTCCTGCCATATGCATCAGGCCACACTACAAAAGGGACCTGACACTTCTCCCTCAGAGGGGCTGGGGACTGGCCCTGCCAAGACTTTATCCAGAGATGGTCCCAACAGAATGGCTCACAAGAAAGGGCAGGGGTGGGAGGGCATTCTATACCTTCTGTTAACAAAGACAGCAATGCTCCACAGTTGTCATCTGCTGGAATCTCCTCCAAGCTGCTTCACCCTTGCCTCATATCCCTCTGAGACCTTCTGCTCTTTTTTTAGGCCAGGGGCAGCCTCCTGGGATGCCTTCCTCCAAGCACCCCACACAGGCCCTACAAGCACCAACCTCCCACTCACACAGTGGCACAGGAAAGTCACTTCAGCTCCTCACAATCCAGCCTGCTTCTCCCCTCGCACTCCCGCTCGCTGGTTACTCACTACTTTCACTCGGTGGCCAGGCATTGCAGAGATGTCCCAGGTGCACTCTTTTCGGCTGGGGTACTTGTCAGGCCAGTTTGGACTGCTCATCGTTCCCTCTGCACCACTCAGCTTGTGCTCGCAACCAGCTTGAGAGAGAGAGAGAGAGAGAGAGAGACCACAAGATGGAGGCATTGGGGCAGATCTCACAAGGGAACCACATAATGTCCTACACACTCCTCTCTGCCCACTGAGACCCTCAATAGGGCAGAAACAGGGAAGGCCTCAGTCACCAAACAAGACTTTTTTTTTTTTTTGAGCTAACTTGGCAGCTGGTGCAATGGACCATCTCATTCCCCTGGGCCTCATTAATCTCATCCACCTCCTCACTCCCAAATGTATTCTCCTGCTCCTCCATTTTGTCTGCTCTGTTCCCAGAGACATGATGTCCAACCCCTCCACCGTGTTGATTCTGGGGCTATCTCAGCCTTGAATTATTTTACTGACTTATAAAGTTGAATCAGCTCATGGAGAAATAAGACAAGGACCAGAGACCATACACAGGAAGGCCATGGCAGCACACAGCAGGGGTAGGGGTGCAGGAAGAAAGACAATTTTGGCAGCAGCAAGTGGTTAGATGAGCTTATCCTTTCTCTTCTGACTCAAACCCAATAATTAAATTAAGTAGCAGTGACTAGTCTAATGGTGATATCCTACAACTGCTCCTTTCGCTAGCCCGAATTATTGTCCCGACTCTGTCCGTCCCCATGGCCATATAGAGGGCCAGACTGGAGAACAGTTCCAGCTGAAAACAAGCCCCCTTCTTCCCTTTTCCAGGTGGTTTTTCAACTAGCTGGGGCTTTTTTGGTGCCTCAGCCTGGTATGCTGTACAAACATCCTTCCAACACTGGGCAGGAAGCACCCTGGCTCAAATCATGTTTGAGGCACCTTGTCTTTCCTGATGACAGGGAGTAGGGATCTTACCTTCTTTACAATCGTGACCATTTTCATGTAGCATGAAGCCATTTCTGCACTGGCATACATAGCTCCCAAAGGTGTTGATACATTCGTGCTGGCAACCACCATTGTCTTTGGAGCATTCATCCTTGTCTGGGCAGGATCAAACCAAACAACACTGAGTTGACAGTGAGAAACAGGCTATTGCAGTCCCCAGCTGGGAGACCCACAACCAGGACAGGCAGATACCAGTGAAACCTCCAACTGCTGCTGGATTAGTCCAGACAGCTTTTTAGCTCAGATACAATTCTTTTCAATTGTCTTTCATTCCATAAAATGCATCATAAATGTATTTTATTCTATAATATAGGTCTTGAATAGTTAAGTACTCCTACCTAAAAGAAACTTATAGCAATATCTCATTCTTTTAGAACAGGGTCCAGGAAAAGTACCACATAAGTTTACTAGCCTAGGCAAAAATCCACTGTCTTTATATTTTTGAGTTCCTACAGACTCTGATGAGGCCCTGCCTTTAAATAGCTCTGACTGAGAGTACAAGCAGCCAGATGGAGAAGAGGATCTAAGGCATGAGCTGCTCGCTGAAGCTGAAAAACGCCCCAGTGGATATTCACTCCTGTATGTTCAGGACTACACATTCCTGAATCTCACTGTTCTGAGCATGGGATTTGCTCATGGTTTCCAGTCCAATTTAATTTATGAGCAGTTTATCTCAAATTTTTCTTGGGCCAATGCCCTCTCTGGACCTCACTAACCTCATCTGTCTCCTCATTCCCAAATGTATTTCTAGATGAAAGATACCCCACCTCATCCTTCCTCTTGTTAGATTTAATAAGCCAAACCCCTAGGCCTGATTCTACTCTGAAACTGTCTTAATTCAAGACCATTTTGCCTGATCATCCTCCTCAAAAACATTAATATTTCTGAAATATTAATGAAAAATCAGCATGAAATTGTTTTTCCACTTCCATACAATGTACACTTAATGTCCAGACTGCCTGCCAACCAGGAACATCACTGACACCAAGAGCTATGAAGGATTCAGAACAGAGGATTGGAAACTTCCACTAGCACGCACTGCTTTGATGGGAAGGACTGCTATATAGAAGACTTCTGGAAATTTTCTAACTCTTCTTTGTTTCAGAGGAAAAAGCTTTTCTTTAATGCCTCCAAGGACAGCAATAACTTTTAGGATCAGGTTCTCCATTGCTTCCTGTTGTTGAAGTGAAGGACTGGAGGCACTGATGAAATCCATGCATCTTGCTGACACAACACTATGAAACTGGACCATACACTGCACTGGGAAACCAAGATAAAACGTGACTCAGCACAGAGCAACCATGCTTTTTTAGATGTAACTAACCATGTCAATCTCTGTGATTTGACAGGAGGTTGAAGAAAATGCACCAAAACCATGAGGTTCAATCAGAGGAGACAGCTAAGCAAGTAAAAGAATACAGCTACATACCAGAGAAATAGTGAACTTTAAAGCCTTTTTTGGACACCGTGTTGTCTGATTTGAACTCCAGTCTCATGTTGTTGCCATATGACGTGATTACTTCGGGTTTTTCTGAGCCACAGAATTTGCCATGCAACTTGGAGTCCGAAGCCAACCCACTACGAACCTCAACATAGTCGTATTTACAGACCTGCTTGAGAGAGGAAGACATTTCTTAGCTCCATGGATGTGGAACAGAGCATTTCAGAGGAATGGGACTTGACTGAGCGGGAACAGAAACTGCCTTATACTCAAACACACTCCTAACTTCCCCAAATTCTCACCCCCATCCCTTGCTGCCCTGGTCTTAAACCATGGGTGTGTTTATCAGAATAGCAAAGATTCCATTGAATTTAGCTAAAATAATTACTCCCACCTTATCCAAGAGCCTGGCAGCACTGAATGAACTTCAGCAGCCTGCTGAATTAAGGAAGAGCCACTGCCCCCATTTATGGTGAGGAAAGTGAGACCTGAATGCATTGTCCAAATTCCACCCTGCCCTTGGTGGGGCAGAGAACAGACTCTTTCACTGGTCATTTTGTTTATCTTTGAAAAACTCCATTGCTAATTTTCCTACAAAGGCAGCTCTGGGGAAGGAGGGGGTGGGACACCTATTAGGGATGGAAAACACTTACAATTATGCAAAACTGGTAGATAAAAGAAGCCCATTTATAATAGAACAGCTTTAATCCTTTCACTCCATAGAGAAAGCAGATCTACACTTCAAGGAGAACAATCGTTGTTATTGTCTTATTATATCAAGGGTAGGGAAACAAGCAGAAGTTCCACCAGGAAGACAGTCTCTTCTTCCTTGTACCCCAAGGATTTATCCAGTTCTGAGTTAGCCCATAGTCACACCTTTGAGATGCAGGGACTGGTTACGTACATCATTGCCTTCCAGCTCAAACACTTCGAACTGCAGAGAGATCCGGTACTGGGCTGGAGCTACCACCTGCCAGACGCAGTTTTTGTTAGTAGGATATTCCTTGGGCCATCCAGGGCTAGTAATGGTCCCATTGAGCTTGGTGATGAAGCCCCCACAGGCAGCTGGAGAGGCAATAAATGAACACAAGTTTTACTTGGTTCAGTTCAGACACACAGATTGGGCCATATCGTTAGCTAGAAAATTAATCAGACCCTGGTTGGTGGCACATTTCAAATCCTAGCCTCCAGAACAGGTTTAAAATGCTGGGAGCTGTAAAGAAGACAGAAAGCTCACCTGCTATAAATCACCAGTGAAACACACACAGCCAGGCTATGGCTTTAAGAGCCACTTAGACCATGTAAGATTGATCTCCTTTTCATTCTCTAGCCTTGGGCTTACTGGGGATCAGTTGACTTGACATGCACAATACAATTGTAAAGGCCAGCTTGGTAAATTCACTCATACTCAGTCCTACAAACCTTACTTTTTCCAGTTTATCAGTAATGGAATAATTAGAAGATAATAGAATCCTAGGGAAGACATCCCTGTCAACTCTTCAGTGGCTTATTATATGTGGATTGCACCTTTTCTACAGAAAACTGAAGACAAAGCCAAAGACTTAGCTTTTTTATCCTATTTCCTTTAAAAATCTCAGCTTCATCATCTTGTGGACAGCTTTTACCTCAAAGGAATCAATCTCAGTTTGCTCTTTTGCTGCAAAATTCTATTTGCAACAAAGCAACTTTTTCTTGCTGTTTCTCAGGAGTAATGAGATGTGGCCAGATCTTCAAAACCCACAGGGATAAAAGCTTTCCAAGTTATACCAACTAGCTTGCTCAAAATTGCAATAAATTATTAAAAGAAATAAAGTAAAGCTTCCAAAAGCCTTTTGCACACATCTAACACTGCCCTCACCAAGTCGATAGCAGCCTTGCCCAAATAGCTTGAAAAAGGCAGAAGTCAGGGCAAACCAGGTGACTTTGAGAGCATCACTCACCATGTGTGGAGCTCCCTATATGTTTCAGCTGAAAGGCAGGGCTACAAGAAAAGAACAACAGGTGGATTCTCACCACATCAACAGCTATATTGTTGGTGGGAGCAAACACTTGTTGCAAGAGATTAACTGTATAAATAGAAAGCTGATAAAAAGAGTTTCTCAAAGACAAGGGCTTCTTTTCCCCCCATAACAGAAGGGAATTGACTCCTCCGTATGGAGAATGTCTGTTTTGCATGCAGGCAAAACATTGATATTTTATTCTGCAAAATATATTTCTTAAAAACTAAAAAATTCAGCCTTAGCTTCAGATACTTCTGGGTCACTCAACACTAGGTTGTAACATCCGTTCTCTCTTATGTTGTACCATGGGAGATCCAGTCTGAAGAGGGATCTCCAGCCATAAAGAATAACTGGTTTTAGAGATGTTTAGCAGTAGAGAATCAGAGTATTTTCAGTTTTTCAACCAAAACTTGTCTTTCAATGGAAGATGTTGACAAAAAGAAATTTTTCAGGTGGAGGAAGATAAGAGGATGTGGAGGCAAGGAAAATCACCTTCAAGATTGTTCATCTTCATTATTAGCTGTAGTACCCATCCTATAGACAGATGCCTCAATTTGTAGGTTACTTACCTTCACAGCTCTTTTTATCAGCTGTCAACTCATAGCCAGGCTCACAGGTGCATTTGTAACTGCCCAGTGTGTTCTCACAGTGCTGCTCACAGCCACCATTGTCTGGCAAAGAACATTCATCCATCTCTGTCAGGAAAAAAACAGGAAAAGTCACACTTCCCTGAACCACCCAAACCCCATCATATTCCTTATGCAACACTTCTGGACAGGACCACAGCACTGGCTGATGAGCTGAGCCCACTGAGCAGGCACTGAAGCAAACCTCACAAGCGCTAAAGCACTCCTACTACCAAAACTGTAAAGGACTACCATTACCATTGCTAGTCAAGAGCACTTTTTCTAGGAAAACATAGTCTCCTGTAAAGATTTCACTGCATTTTATTCTCATTTGCCCCGATGTTTTGTTTTGTTTTTTAAATTCCTCATGCTCTTGAGTATCTTGAGCTATGAGGAACCAGACTATTATGGTTCTCACAGTAACGGAGCTGCAGGAGGACATACCCCAACGAATGGGATGTGGCAGAGGTGCTGGGAGAACATGCAAGTAGTTCTTCTTTTTCATACACATATGAAGTCTTGCTACCCTAGACTTTGAAGTCAGATTCTCCCAATCACATCTCAACAACCTGAACTGACATTTTAATATACAGATAGCCAGATGTACTGGCTTCTTACCCTGACCTCTGATTCCATGTGCATGCCTTAATAGATGGTTTTATTAACATGGTTGTAGCGAGTTGGCCTCAGCTAGCAGCCAAACTCCCACCCAGCTGCTTGCTCACTCCTCACTCCTCCCAACTCCAGTGGAATGAGGGATAGAATAGGAAGAACAGCAGCAAGAAAGTTCCTGGGTTGAGACAGGGAGATTACCCACCAATTACTGGTGGACAAAACAGACTCAACTTTGGGGAATTTAATTTAATTTATGGCCAATCAATATAAATATTTGAGTACTGATTCCGGTACTGAGAAATAAGAACTAAAAAAAAAACAAAAACAACAAAAAAAAAAAAAAAACAGATGTTAAAACACCTTTCCCACCTTCACTCCAGACTCCTCTTCCGCTGCCTTGTATCACCACAGCTTACACTGAGACCCTTCAGCAAAGCCATGAGCACGCAAAGGCAGGAGGAGATAAGGAGCTACAGTCAGTACAGGACAGTGCCATTCCTTCCTTCTCATACTTCCCCCCTGCTCCAGCATGGGTCCTCCATAGGCTGCAGGAAATATCTGCTCTGTCATGAAGTACCTCCACCTTCTTCTCTTCTGACCTGGGTGTCACCTCTGTTGTTTCACACTTTTTGTCCCCTCCTCTCTCTCTGTGTCATTTTTGACCTTTCTTAAACTTCTTTTCACAGAGGCACCACCAGCTCAGCTCATGGGCTCAGCTATGTCCTGCGGTGGGTTCACTGTGGGCCAGCTTGAACCATTTGTCTGACATGGAACAGCTCCTGCAGACTCCCACTGACAACACCTTGGTATCTACACCCAAATATAATGTTCCAGTAACAGTTACTGCTACAGAGATCAAATAGGAATTGTCTCAACTAGATGATCATTGTAAGTCCCCTCTAAGTGAAATACTCTTGTTCTATTCTATTGACAATACTGTCTCCCTGCAAAGCCTTCTCACAGTCAGGAACCCCACACTGCAACAGTTCCAGCCCAAACAGATCTTATTTTCTGGTTTCTGTTTGTGGATTCACTATGAAGAAAGTAGAGTATTTCTTTGCTGTTCCATGCTTAGGTACAGGTTCCATAGCTCTTCAAATCTTCCTGACATTGTCTCTTGGATGTGACTTACTCTCTGTGAGCTGTCTTACTCTCTCTGAGCTGTTCGCAGGTTTATTTTCTCTGAAAAGTTAGAAGTTACCACTTCAAGTTCTCACAAAGCATAACATTCTATTGCACTCTTAACTCTGTTTGTTTTTTTCAAGTTGAGTTATTTTCTTTCAATGTTGTAAGACATGTAATTGGAGCTCAATTCCTTTCATAATTCATTAAGGCAAAGCTGACTTGTTGCTCAACCAGCCATAGGTAGCAGCCTCAAGAGTGCCTGCAGAGCTATGCAATTTGTTCATTTACTTTGTTCATGGAGTGCTGGTAGTCACAATCCCTCTGGATGTGGGGGTAAAGACTGTAGACTTCAGATTCCAGCTTGAAACTCCACATGTAGCCTGCAGGTATGTCTACCTACCTTTTGCAAATTGACATCAGCTCTGTCCACAATGCAAGTTGGCTAGAAGTTGTATAGCTATGGCTACTGTGGTGCTTGATCCAAGCAAATACACTTTGCTCCTCAGCTGGACTTACTGGCATGGACTTAGCAACACCCTAGTGATCCATGAACTACACGGTCTCTGGTTCAAACATGTGAAGTCTGAGATGTAGATCCAGTCAGCCAGCAAAAACTCCACAGACAATATGCATGTCTGCAATTGTACTAGCAGTGTGTGATTATGCATTTTTTACATAAAAAAGAAATACATTTATTTCTGACTATCCCAAGGAAAGCACCTCAGGTTCAGATTTGTAACTTTCTTCCCCTACAAACTTGTAGGCAAACCTCAGATTCTACAAACTGACTTGCTCCAGGCCCAGAAGTCTCCATGTAATGCTAATCCCTGGAAGATATCTCTGCCACAGTCAGCCTGCACTATCAGCTCCTGAAAGAAGCCAAAATGTATTTAGGAAGAAGTATTCTCTGTGTCTTTATGGAACCTGAGAAATTTAAACAAGAAAGTCTAAGCACTGTGAGAGTTGGTAGGAACTGGAATTAAACACCATGGTATTTGCCAGTGATCTTGCAATCATCCTTTGTCACAGTTGGTTTGGATCTCTCAGATTTACAGGACAACGTACTCTGAACTAAACGTTATTTAAGTAATGCTTTTGGTGGGGGGAGCATAAGTGGATTATGACTTACACGTTGTAAGTTATGAAACCTTATGACTTGAATGGTGAATAAGTTAATACACGTGATAAACTAGTCTGAGCAAAGGGGATTCAGCCCTGTCATGTTTGTTTGTTGTATTTCTTAATAAGCTTATGAAATAAAGTTTAATTCACAGAGTACATTGTCCTGTAAATTTGAGAGATTCAAATGGACCATGACACCCTTAACACAAGACAAAAGTTAAAGTAGAAATAAATAAAAGACTTAGGCAATCCAAATACTGGCATTGCAGCTACTATTTCCGTACAACTGCCACTGAACCTAAGAGAAACATGACTGACTACCTCGTGACAGCTCCACAGGTATTTTCCCAAATGGTTAGATATTTTATTCTTGCCTCTATATCAAATTACCAGGACACTCGTAAATGACCATGACTTGGGTCAAGCTCTTAAGAAGAATCTTAGACTTCATTTGCATCTTCCTGAAGAGGATCTCAGTTTAGGAACACGTTTGTCTCCTAACACACTCTGAAATTTTCCCTGGGATTCTGCTTGCAATCAAATTTATCCTGTCTCCAGAAGTTTCTTTTAGAACAGAACTTAAGCAGAGAGTTTGTTTTTAACACTCTTTGTACAGTACCTTCTTTGAAAATGTCAATGTTCCCTGGCCTGGACAAAAGGCGGTCACATTCTGTCCAGCTGTGTTAATGCCTGTGCTGGTACTGACCCATGAAGGAAAGGCTACTGTTTCCTGAGGTAGGCTTTTTGTCTTAATCAGCGAGACAGTATTCATGCCTCAGCATCAAGTCACTCTACACTCTCAAAGCAATTTGTATGTAAACTTGATATTAGCAGTTGTACAGACAAGTCTAATAGCTCTTAACTACATGTAGATACAATGGTAACTGGTCACTTTGGGGCAGCACTAGGTTAAGGATTGAGTGATCCCTAACTTCAACCTTGAGAGGTACTAGATCACATACCTTTAAAGAAATTTGCTGCAAAGCCTGCTTTATTGATGGTTGCATCAGATGCAAACTTCATCCATACTTTATTTGAGCTGGATTTGATATCTTCTGGCTTCTCGTAGCCACAGAAGTGCCCGATCACTGGACTGTATTCAGTGAGGCCATCTCGGATCTCCAGGTAGTCATAAGAACATGCATCATGCCATTCAATCTGCAACGGGAAAGGGTGTGCCTGTAGCTCACTAGTCCGAGTGCTCCAAGTCAGACCCAGTTAGATTTTGGCCAGAGATCAGCTTTCAAAGGAGCACCCCAAACAACTGGTCACAACTAAGTACTTGCCTCACGGTTGCCATTGAACTCTCCTGTGGTTGAAATTGCATCCAACCCCGGGCACATCTCAGTTCTACTGCTATTTCACAGCCACGCTCCAGTGAAACCTGGTCCCCAACTATCTGCAAGCTGCGTTTCCTTGAGAAGCTCTAAGTTACAGTGCAGAACAACTGCAAACAAATAGGCTCAAGGAACAGCTGTGGAGTCACAGCCAGAAGTTAACGGTGTCAGTCCTTTCCAGGACAAGTACAGTAAGCATGCACAAGCCAGAGGAGCCTATGGGCTAGCCAGGTTTTAGACACCAACCCAGGTCCTGCCCGCTCCTGTCTGACTTCTAAATCAGTGGTCAGAAACACATAACCCAGCATGTAACTAAGAGTGTAAGATATCCTGTAATCAATATGAGAAAACTTTTTCTGAGCTCTTCAAAACCTGTCTGCCACCTGAGAACAGGATGTTTCTTTAGAGAGTCACAACCACCCTGAAATCTGCCAAGCCTCAGCGACACCAACAGGATTTTTTTTGGTCTTGATTGTGACTGTTCAATTTAATTTGACCAGAGTGAAAATTCAAGGACTCGAGTCCTTACTTAACATCATCAACAATTTTATGCCCTTTCTAATTCTTTCTGTCTAGAGTAACGGTTTTTGAAAACTCATAATATTTAAGACTTGGTTTCAAAATCTCTGAACAAACTTCTGGTGAGGAGAAATGTTGTTCTGAATGATTAAAAAGATTTATAATTATTATCCTTATTATTTACATCACTTCCTTCTTAATTTTAAAGGACTAACAGGAGTTAAATAATACTCATAATATATACAATGACATTTCTCACCTCAAAGGCTTGGAATGTTATTCCTATGTGAAAGCCCTCAGAAACTGTGATCTTCCAAATGCACTCTTTGGAAGGTCTGTAGTCATCTGGGTAATTGGGAGATTGGATCTGGCCAGCATCTTTGTGAATTTCTCCACCACAAATAGCTTCATAAAAAACAAACAGAAAAAACATGGGAGTGCAGGTTTTTCCTTAGGTAAAGCCTTTTCAATACAAAATCTTCTTCATGCAAATCTGTATCAATGCTGCTTTTTCCACAAAGGCAATACACAAGTTTTGGAAGTTTTTACAAAATTAACATTTTGTCTTAGTGACAGCGTCTCCTGTCTTGCTGTGCCAACCTCCCTAGAAGGGTGAACTCTCTGGGATAGAGAATTTATATGGATTTGTGTGTTTCACATGCCTTCATAACTGCTTAAAACCTGCTACGAGCACTAAGGACCAAGAAAAGGTGGCAAAAAAACCCCAAATAAAAAACAGTTGCAAATCTAATCCAGCCACACGATGGCAATATTAACAAGCATGACTTGAGCTGTTCACTAGGAGACCAACAGATTGACCGCTGTGCATGAAAAATTAAGTTTTGTGCTAAATGTTAGAATGAGTAAGTTTAAAGACTAAGAACAGAAAAATTAATGAAGATCTAGTTTAATACAAAACTAGCAGAGGCCTCAAAGAAATAGCAGTTCAGCGTAACTGTCTGCAAGACCATGTAACAAATGAAAGTAAGATCACAGGCTAAAACTTATCTTACCCCATGATGCAAGACACACATGTCTAAAGAAGGCATATGAATATTTTGGCTGTGTTTAAAGTTGAGCAAACAAAATCATTGACAGTAAGCGCAAGAGAGATGGCACTGCAATGATACCTGCCAGACATCAACCATCTTCATGCTTGGCGTCTCTTCACAACGCATTGCCTTAGCAATTCAGATGTGGGTCTCCCTTAGTGTCCTGGAAATTGCTTGCATTGGGTAACATTGTCTTGGGTTTGCCTTATAAGCTGCTAACATTTAACTGCGACCTAATTAAAAGCACTGTTCCACTAATGCAGTGCTAACGTCTTTCTTGGAGAATCAGTGCTAAGGCACCACCAAACAGTTGCACCCAAAATTCAGCTGCAGAGCACGATTTAGATTGTAGTTTAAGTTCATATATTCAGAGCTACAAGTGGTGCTAGAGAGAACCTCTAAGGGACCGTTTAGAGAACTATCTCCCCTACCTAACAGAAAGGGACTAAAAGAGCAGAGGACTAACAATTTTTTTTTTAGGAGCTATAAAACTGTCAGACACCATACAGCTCTATCTCTGCTGACAGAGCCTGAGAAGGCAATAATGATGACAAATTTGGGGCTGCCAGCAGTGCTGTAGGGCAAAACCACCAGCATCTTCCCATCGTGAATCTCATGAAAGGGAAGGAATAATATGACTGAACTGTGAGGATACTTTCACTACCTTAACTGTCATTTAGTAACAAGAAATTCTCCCATCATGTGGCTACATGCTTCTGCCTCTTTCCTCGCATCTACTGAAAACTTTAGGGTGAAGACCTGAAAGAATCCAGGTTTACAGGCATTTACATAGTAAGCAGAGGACAGAGAAGCAGAGTGAAACCAACTTCAGCTTTTTACTTTTCAGGGAGAAGAGTTCAAAAGAAAAAGAGGAACTAATAGCACCACAGAGAGCTTTTGGATAAAAATTGATAGCAAATTAAACATTTAAGGGCAATTCCTCCTGGAAATAAAAATGACCCTTATTGCTTAGACACAGAACTCACAAAACAGCTGAACAAGCTACCTGACAATGGAGGAAAGAAACAAGCCATAACCCGAGCTTGCATCAGACGGAAATAGGGATTAAGGCAGATTTTTTGAAACTCACTCATTTCAGCAAATAAATTATGGAGAGAGATGCAGATAATTCTCACTACCTGCTGCTCTGACAAGAGGAGATTGAGCTAAGAAAATAACTGTGCAATGGGCCATCACTGTTTCTGTGTTACACGCTGGCTTCTACCAGTCATATTCTGTGCTTGCTCTCAGGCTTAGCAATAGATTTCATACCTTTCCAATGGGAAGTGTCTTGCAGGGAAGATCTCCATAAAAAGCCAGAGCCTTTAAGAGGCAGGAAACCATGAACAGTCAGAGGGATGCAAAGTTTGACTGCTAGATGCACATTCCACTTTCATTTGCTCTACTCAAAAGTCAAGTGAAGAAAGCATTGCTCATGCTTACTGAACCTTTAGGGGTTATTTATGAATCAACAGGAAATATGAAAAATTATCAAAAGAAAATAAAATTTTGCAAAGTGACTTTGACACATATGTAATTTTTTTTTCTTTTAATGTAATTTAGCAGTATGAAGCATGATGTCATATTAACACACATGAAGAACAGAGAATTTTCTTCCCCAAAACATTCCTCAACATCTTTTTTTTTCTTTTTCTTTTAAACTTGGAGCAGATATCACTGGGCAATAACCCACTGTAAGAATTACGCTGACTAATCCACCAAAGCAATAAGCAAAATCTTAGAGACACACTAGTTTTATCACTTTTAAATCCAACAAATTACCAGGAAAAGGGTGTTAGACACCACATGGTTCAGGCAACAGCTGCTTTTCAGGAGAGACAAAAAAAAAAAAATTAAAAAAGTATCAGGCAAGCTACCTCTGTCTCTGAGTCAACAACTCCTGCAGAAACCAGATATTTATCTTGTAAAACAGATTTGTTAGCTCAACACTGTTATTAAATCCTCATAAGTTTTATTTGCACTTCCCCAACAATCCCATGTTTTCCTCACTTCCCTCTGTTAATATCATTATTCATGAGTATATTGGACACTTAGGCACTGGGCTTCCAGTGTCATGCTTGTTCCTGTGGCTGCAGGAAGAAAAAGATTTAAAGTCGGTACCAACACAGTCATCGTCGATACTGCTAACAGTGCTGATACTTCTAAGAAAATGCCTGTTGCCCAGAGAACAATGAAGGCTTTTAATACCTTTTAGAAACATCATTATAAAAAATAAGCATGGATGGAGAAGGTATGTTACTGATTTGTTAGTGACTTTGGGAGTATTGCTCCTCCTCTGAAGTGGTTTCAGCATCCCAGTGCCATGCACGTTTCCAAAGTACCTGACCTGCAGAAGATTTACATGCTAATTTCTAATCTTCTGTAAGTAAAACATACAAGGGAAAAAAAATCAAAGAATAACCTTCACATCTGAGAAAAAAAAAAAACAAACCACAAATAAGCTGCATTAAGTGATATAAAATGTATGATCTGAAACAGAACTTCACCTGTTAAATTACTGGAAGGAATTCCTGCTACATCCAGCTTCCCGCTTGCAGGGGCTGGTTTGGGCAAACAGAACCTGGCCTATAAATGGAAGCTATTGCTCTGTGCTGCCATCCTGTTGTCCACCCAAAAACATGATGATCTACTTGTACAATCCATGTCTTGTCTGCTGAAACAGCCCACAAAATCTTCCACTTCCCATAAAAACAGGAACAGGGCTGTGTCTAACCACATGGTGAAGCAGGATTCCTACTGATCCCATAGCCCCCTGCATCCTGTTCTGGCTGCTCTGATCAATGAACAAACAACTTCCAGCTAAAGGCTGTACCTTCATAGACCACAAAGAAGCCTTTTCCCAGGATGTTACTGCTGCTCCGGAACTCAATCCACAGCCTGCTGTCCGTGGAGATTACCGGTTCAGGGATCTTATCACCACAAAATCTACCTAGAAGACAGGAAAGAGATGATCAATATCTCCTGGCTGATGGGCAGCACAGTGTAGCAGGTGCCTGTGGCTCCATGAAGCAAAGAGTCTGTGGTTAAAGGAGCTGTTTGTGTGTAAAACACTCTTTCACTCCCATCACTTGTGCTTTTGATTTATTTTCTGGTTTCCCCCCCCTTCATTAATTTATATTCTCTTCAATTATTAAATTAATAAAAAGTTTTCTTCAGCTGGGAGCAGAATGCAGCAGTCACAGATGCAGCCTTAATTGCTGTGGTAAGTTCAAAAAGGGTCTTCTTTTGATCACATAATTGGACAAATGAGCTGCAAGGGTGGGAACCATCCCCTGTCCTTCTAGTGTTGGGACATTAGGGAATGTCCTTTCCACCTGCTAGGCCTCTGAAACTCCTTCAGCATTTTGCACCCAAGAGCAAATTGTTCAAGCCAAATGAAGGGCAGGATGTGGCCAAGCTGATGATAAAACACCCCTCAGCCTCATCCTCTGCCCTCACTTCTTCCCTGTTAAGCCTCTGCAGTCATTCAGTCTCTTTCAAGAGCTGTGTGACCAGGAGCCTTTTTGCTCCATGGTTCACCCAGCTCTGAGCTCTCTAGCATACACGAGCACTGGTAAATACCTGAATCCTGCCAGCAAGGATCAGTCCTGAAACAAAACAGCTGCAGATGGCATCTGCAGCCCAAACAACCTCAACAACCGAATTTGGTGCTCCTCTACTTGTTCCAGCCAGAAGGTCCTCACAGAAACAGAGCAAGCACCAAGTATGCACTGCAAGCACTGAGTGCAAAAATGCTTTTTCACTTCAGCTGACACCAGCAGGCTAGACACTGAATTCAACACAGCCTTGGCACCCTGTCCAGCTGAATCCCCATTTGGAATCTGATAGCAGCAGAGAGCAGTTCCTCAGGTTGAATTCAGTCAGGACAGTGGTGATAGGGATCCTGGCCTTGCAACACCAGGCAAATACCTTTTTTGAACAACCTCCACTGGGTAAAAACCTGGTTAATGCCTCACCTGCAAGACAGCACCTTCGTTCCCATTAGCAGGCTGCAGTAGTGGTTCCCACCACTGGTTTAAGCAGACAGATCGTACAAGACCTGTTGATGGGCAGGCAGAGAGGGCTGTTGCTTTTCCTACGTGTTGGGGGCAGAGTAGTTGGCATGAATCTTGGTGTTAAAAACCTAGACACCCTCTTCTTAGTCAGCTGCCCACAGTCAGCTACTGACACTTTTGGCTCTACCTATCTCACCTCACCACTTGGTAGCCTCGGGAAGGCTATGACCTTCAAGGATGCGAGAGCCATGCCTCTGTGACAGGCAAGCCAGTGCAAATGAGACTGCATAGAAGGTGAGTTGCAAACTGTGTTTCTCTTCAATGGCAGTTTCACTGCCAGCTTCTTTCTCCCATTGAAATATAATCTCAGACCCTAGCTTTACTCGGCTATTCAGTTCTGAGCCCCTGTGCCCCAAAGCTGCCCAGCGCTGTTGAGGCAGCATGACAGCCCTGCAGCATACCAATAGCATCTCCCACCTCCACTCCCAAAGGGGACGCTAACAAACAACGTCAGTGCTGCAAAGCTTCTTCCTCTAGGGTCAGCGAGCAACTGCCTCCTGGATTTAGACTTGGAGTTTAACAAGGGTGTCAAGGAGAGGAAACGCAGATGAGGAACGAGAATGAGCAAACTCCTCAGAGTGTGATAAAGGGCCCATTCATAAAAAGTTATACACTATTTAAAGGCTGGGTTTTCACACACTTCCCTGGGAAAATATGCAGCACACATGTATTTTTTTTCTCTCCACAAGAAGCCCGTGCTTTCACAATTCATACTAATCCCCCTCCCCGCCCCCTGCTGAATTGCCGTCTGTCTGCCTCTTCCGAGCTAATTTCATGGGCTCAGCCCCTTGCGGGAGCTGTGGCCACTCATGCAGTGTCTCCTTCCAGCTGGAAACACTCATGAGTCCACCTGCAATAGGGGGACAGGGAGGTGCTTGGCTTCTGAAATACCTTTAAATTACTCGGCAGAAAATATAAATAAAAAGGAGCTAAATTGCAGCTGCTGGAGCAATGTTACCTGACGCATGTGCAGCAGAACACAGCTATAAACACTGACAACCCTAAAACAGGCAGGAAGCCATAAAACTGGCTGCCATCTCTGTGCTGAAAGGCAGGCCCACAGAAACCTTGAGAGAGCAGCACGGCTCTATCCTTGACACCTGGTACCAAAGTTGGGATGTGCAGTGGGGCCAAGGTGACGTTATGATGTTAGGAGATGGGGTCAGGGTCAGAGCCACTGGCAAAGTAGGTGGGACAGCTGACTTCCTACTCAGCGTGGCAGAAGATTTGCCATTACAATAGCAGAAGGCAGAGGAACAGGGAGGACACAGAGGTGCTGCGCTTCCTTGAGATCTTTGGAAGCAGGAGCAGAGTAGAGCCCTTGTACAGTCTGATACCCTAGGCACAGTCTAGCAAGCTTCCTGCTAGGAATACAGAGACCCAAAGTGCAGACTGCGAGTATTTGTAGATAGAAATATTTGAGAAATATTGGCAGGAGCTTGCGCCAGGAGCTGTATGGCTGCTTCATTCTGACAGTTCTACCCACGTCTTAGGAAAAAGCAATAATAAAACTCTAGAGACCACATTTTTAATGCCAGCCTGCCCCTGACTCACTTCCCTCTGTGCCTCTGTTCTCAAGGTGGAAAAGGAAGGAATAAAGTCGTTGCTACCAAAGGACTTGGAGTATGGATTATTTGGTGTGAATACAGCACCCCGACATCTCTGGATGAAGACATTAATGGATAGCCAGTGCACTGGCCAGATATAAGCTCCTTCCAGGTAAAGGAAGGTTTGTATCTGTTTGGGTTTTTTCCCCCAGTAAGCTTCAAGACAAACATACAAAATGCAATTAAAATTAAACAGCTACTCACCCAGTAACGGGGCCTTCCTCCAGTAGCCATCACGCACCTCCACATAATCATACCAGCAAAGACGACTTTTAAACAGGTCCATTGATGTGAAGTTTAACATAATCTGAAAGGAGAGAGTACACGCTTTTTTTTTGGGAAGGGAGCTACTTTAAAAAGATGACCCTACAGGCTATGTGCTTCACCTACATGCAGCTGCATAAGTTAGTATGCAGAAAAAGACAGTTGGACAGTTAGTTGGACTTTTGAATCAGCTTTCCTCAAAAAAGAAAGGCTTCTCAAGATATTTTAACGAAACCATGAAAGTACATGACAGCAATGACAGCAGACAGTACTTGACTATCCATTCTGTAATTCACAGTCACTGCTCCTCAGTTACTAAAATGGTACAAAAAAAAAGACATCCCTTTTTTTTTTTAATTAAAAATTGAATACTTGTTTTTGATTACCGTGAACAGCATAGACAAACACATTGCCCCAAGTTACAGATGTTTGGAGTCTATACCCTTATATAAATGCTGCTGGTAAGAAATAGGTAATTTTGTGTTTAGTGGCTTTACCGAGCAGAGCTGAGCATTAAAATTTTATCCCTTTGGTCTCTTCCCTATAACAAGGATTACAGACCTTGCTCTGGGCCTATGGAAGTCACCGATGGAGCGTACTTGTCACATTTTTGTCCTTGCAAGATCTGACCCATGTACTAATTTACATCTATAGTCTGCCATAGAAATGTCATTAGATTAAAACAGATATTCTCCCCCAAAGCCCTGGCTGGCTGGCAGAGTGCAGTCTAACAACATTGCTTACTTTGTTCACACTTTTGCAGTTTTCTGACTTCAGACAGCAAAAAGAGATTTATCTGTTTCTATGCAGATGAAGCCCAGTATTTGTTCTAAGCTAATGCCTCAGTGCTGTGATGCTACTTTGTTCTAATTGCTGCATTTGATTAAGCAGATAAGCTGAAGCATTAAATCTGAACTTGATTTTTTTTTTTTTTTTTTAATATTACTGGTTCAGCATTTAGATGCTGGGTTCTTTCCAATACAAGTCTTCTGAAGAGGCTGAGAGACAAAGGGAGAATTTACAGTAATATTTACACTGCAGAACTCCCAGTGCAATAGTTTCAAAACCTGGATGGTTCCTGGCACCTCTACCCCCGTGAAGCTCTCCCTGCAGCTAACAGCAGACACTCAGCACTGCATGGGATGGGGCTTGCAGGTGACAGAACTGGGTCCCAGGGCAAGACAGCTGCTGCAAAACAAGTGAGCTCTGCTCTTCTTTGTTTGAGACCAAGCCTTAAGTGCAACTCGAGGGTGGTCCTCAGGAAAACCACTCTGTCAAGGAGCTCCCAAGCCAGGCTGTGCATTCTTACAGCCTGGTATGGCATGAAAGGCCTGAAGGGCTGGTGCTAGTGGATTAAAGAAAGATTTCATTTCCACAGGAAGATCAATAAAACAAAAGGAGCTGGGAACAAAGTGGACAGGGTGGCTGATTGATTTGCAGTGGGGCTCAGCCTTTCAAGGCAGGAAGCAGGAGTCCCCTGACAGGGACATTATGCCGGCATGACAGGGGCAGGACACTGATGTCACTCATGTCTCCTCGGCTCCCTTCAGCACCTCAGCTTGCTGGCACATTTTATATAACTGATCTGACTAGCACCTGGCTTTGAAAGGTGATTCTCTCAGCTCAGCCAGAGCTAGCAGGTGGCAGGAGCCTGTCCAGGCAGGGTTTAGCCTCGAATCCAGAGGAAGGACCAGAGATCAACATGCAGCCCTGTGAAGGGGCTCTGCTCCAGCATTACTTCTTCTCTCCTCAGGACCATGTATTCCTGACACTGTTTCTGGGAGGACAGCGATGGTGCTCAGGAACCTTTCCAGGCTCCATCCCTGCACTCCAGGCACGCAGAGAACTTTTGGCAGCTGCTAACACTGTCATCATTAGCAAAAGCACCTACAAGGGAAACACAAAGTACACCTCATTCTGGTGTGGCACCTACCTTCTCCCCTGGGGTCACTGAGATCCTCCAGACACAGTGGGAATAGGATGGGTAGCCATTTGGAAAGCCAGGGGCTGAGAAATTCCCTGTTGAGTCCTGCAAGGTCTCTCCGCAAGCTGCGAGAGGGGAAAAAAAAACAGCAACAAGGAGTGACCCTCTGAAAGATACTAGGGTCTACCAAAATGTTTGCACATGGCTGCTGTGTGCAGGTTTGTGGCTTGTACTCTAAGGGTGTTCATTCATGGTACTGGCAAAAGGTCATCGACCAGCTGAGACCTTGCCGAATGGGAGATGTGAAATTTGTCAGGATTCTCAGGACAGAAGATTATCAGTGCAAGGACACAGGGAAAGAGCTTTTTAAAAGGCATCCTTCTTCCTTCATCTTACTTCCACACACTAGCACTTTCACATTTCAACCCTACTGAGAAATATCTCATCCACTGATCAGATGCAAAATATTAATCCCATCCCACCTCACAATCCCAAGACTGCTGCCAGCAAATCTGTTTTCCCTTCATTACAAGCTGCTCAGTGATGTTCTCCTTAGTTACCATTGTTAAGTGTCTTTTTGGGGGGGTTAAAACTTCCTAACAAAAGCAGGGCAAGCACCACTGCCCTCAGGCTTTGGCTATCCAGCACCTACCCTGCTGTCACATTGTGCAGGATAAAATGTGAGCACTGCTGCTCACTCTCCTCTCCACCTTCCTGTTTTTGTGGCCTGCTGTTGATGAAATGTAGATCCCAAAGTGACTTTGGGAAACAAGTAATATGTACGCACATATGCTCCTTTAGGGAACTGCAGCTTCCAACATGTGGGAAAGCCATGACTACTGTAGTTCCTGCTCTCGGAGCTGAAAAGACTGAGCTGGAACAAGGAGCGACCATCTACATCTGCAGAGCAGCTGACTGGCTAGGTGGGAGGATCACAAATATCAAAGCTCCTATTTCCTTCAGAGTGCTGACTAGACACATGCAAATACCCATTGCAAGGAGCAGGGACTTTGGCTTGCCTGCTTTCCAGTTGTTTTTCCAATTTCATAACCCGCTGATGCTATAAAGCTGCCCTTGACCTGCAACTTGGTTTCCTCAGTGACCGTAAGGCAGCTCCCAAAAATCCCTTGTTAAGCAGCAATCCTTTGAAAGATCTGACAAGGCCGAACATCTGGGTCCCTTTCTCATGGAAATACCAGGGGATGTTCTTCTGATGCTATCACACACTCACTAATTTTTCAGCCATGATTATGTTTAGATGAGCAGGTCCAAAGTTGGAGGTGAAAAGAGACTGCTTCCATTCAAAAAGTTTAATATCTTCAAAAAGGGAAGACAGAGTCACCTAGGCCAGAAATTCTTAATTTCCTTGAAGTAATCTGATCCACAGCTTGACAGGTCAGACTAGATGAACAATAGGCAGGGACACAAATCGGGGTTTTGCTCAACCAAATGGGTCCTAGGGGTGCTCTGGAAGGTGGAGTCACTACGAGGAACAAATCACACACATTTCAAGGCACACATCAGCGTGGGATCTGGCAAAGTGATTCCTGTCAGGAAAGCCAAAGGTATGATTCTGTGATACTAGAAAAAGGCTCCAGTGGGCAAAACAGGCAGGTAAATGCACACAGCTACCCCAGAGGAACAAAGAAAATAAATGTTCAAAACCTCTAAATTACTCCTTCCTCCTCAAGCAGTTTTGAGCCCTGAGAACTCCCCCTTAATATCTTAATATCCTCCCACCTCTCCCAACATGTTTAGCAGGTGATGCTGTCTGTATTCTTCAGGTGGGCAGCAAGAGATGCTTGTAAAAGGTGATGACCTGCATGAACTGGAGAAGAAATCTGGACTTCTGTCTGCAGAATAAATACACTTTATTCCTTTCTACCTCTTGCAAAGATGCCTTGCCTTGTTAGCTGCGTTAGACTCTGTTAGGATAATTCCAGCTCCCAGGATGCTCCTAGGATCCTCAACCAGGAAATGCATGCTGCCCCAGCAGATAAACATCCCAAAGAAGCTGAGTCCCAGCCATATTTACTCTGAGGAGAGCAAACCATTCTTTAGCTGATCCTCTAGCATCACCACTGGGCAATGCATTGTCTGGAGTGGTCACCACCTTAAGATGGCATTAGGAATGTCAACATCTGACAAGGTGTCCCAATAATGAGGGGATTCCAATCCATAACTCAAAATATCCTCAAAGATATATAAAAGTTCTTTTTCTCTGCTCAAAAATCAATTTAAACAAGCCTGCCCCCCACGAAATTATAAAGAAAGCTCTAAATCACTGGAAACACATACTACATTATCATATCAACAGAGGACAAAGAAGATTACCCTTCTTGGCTGAACCACAGTGAGGGTTTCCAACAGCCCAGATTTAATTCTCCTAAGTGTAATTACACAGTACCTGGTCAGACCGTGTAATTATCAACAGGTACTAATGTATCTACTACCAAACGCTACTCTGCTAAAACATCATGAAAGGAGACCTAGCTAACTATCCAAACCTTGCAGAGGAAACTCTCCAGACACACCGGGACAGGCTGGTTTTTCAGTGCAGAGGAGAGATTGCCTGTATGTGGGACAAGCAGGATAATAATGAGCAATGCATATTTGTGTGTAGAGCACAATCTCTTACAGAGCACACCGATAAGCAATACAAATGTACTCCATTTAGTAGCAAATAAGCCAATAGGTCTGATAAGACTAGTTGTTTGTACTTCTGGGATCCAGGAAACTGAGCTGAGATGGTTTTCACACATGGCGAAGAGGCTGTTGCACATGTCAGCTGCTAGAAAGGAACAGAAGTAGAAAGCAAAGTAGGAAAGGTGAATGCTTCAGAAGTCTTTTGTAGATGAAGTAGTTGAGTGATAGGCGCTTACTACCCACCAGCTGGTTACTGGTACACTATATCTTTTTGAAGCTGAACAGAGAGTTGGAGGGAATGACATAATGCAGGACTACTCTCAATTTATAACGAAACCATTCCCACACACTTAGCACAGCCACACAGGCCTGTTTCCTTTAGTAGAGCACCAGACTGCAAGACATGCTGTTTTAAAGTCTTTTGTAGTTAATATACTCATCACATCCTCAATCACGCAGCCATATAAAAATCTAGCATTTAGTACTAAGCAGAGGAGTGCATTTTGCCTTCCAGAAGTTCCTTCAGCAAATTTCATCTGGTTTCACCTGGCTTGGCACTAGCTTTAACCCAGCAGGTATAAGCTTTGGGGAATTAAGAGCAATTTAAAACAGCAGGATTTTAGAACGGAAAAGCTAAGACAGCCCTAACTGCAGCAGCCACAAGAGCTCCAGTCTAATGAGTTGGAGAGCCCTTTTTCTTACAATAGATACAGCAGTCGTTCTGGCTCATACAAGTGTGTGCTTGTAACTCATCCTCCACCATGCTAGCTCTTTTTTGGGGGGATTTCCTCAGGTGTTCTCAGACTCTTTCTAAAAGGCAAACCATCTGCCATTCAACTTCTGGACTACGTTGTTGTGTTTTATATAAAAACCTCAGCTTGCCTACTGAATTAAAGCTGTCCTCAGCCTAAAGTCTCATTCAGACCCCTTGAACATACAATTGAAGTCCTTTGGTTTTAATTCCTGTGCTTTGCATTTTGCAGAGGAAGAGAATTTTTCAAGCTACAGATTCAAATGGCAGCTGAAGACGTTAATGTCATTAAATATACTGCACTTCTCTTCAAATGCAACCTGTGTATAAATTCTGATGCAAAGAAAAAAAGAAAACCAAACCAAAACAATAGATATTTGAAGAAAATTTGTTTAGTAGGCTTAAAGCTTTAATCATTCTGCTGCCAAATATTTTCTGAACTGCAATAACCTTTGCTAAAGCTTTGTGGAAAAAAATATAAAAAGTAGAAAAGTTCTGCTTTGCAACTGGAAAACTTGAGACTCAGAAGGGTCCTTACTTTAAGAAAGTTGCTTTGTAGCTATTACTTTGACTTTAACCTCCAGCCAAAGTGGCTTTTCAGCTTGCCTCGAGAAATCTGAATCTGTAGTTGATGCTTCCAGCTATGGGAATAAAAAGCCTGCTTGGATTAAGTCTGACTCAATCAAAAAACAGTGCAAGACTTTTTTTTTTTTTTTTTTTTTTAGTATTTAAATGAACCAATCCCTAAACTAATCTGTGAGACAATTTTCCAAGAACTACATCTTGTTCAATCAAAAGTAAATTAGAGAAAATGGTAAGTGGTAAAAAGGAGAAAAAAAAAAGTTAGTTAGAACTAGTACACCTAAGAAAGTTATATCACTCACTGTAAGCCAAGCAGTGATCTTCAAACTTCACAGACCCTGAAGTACTGTTGGATCCTCAGAATTCATTCTAGACCCTTATGAACTCATACTGTGACCTGTAGCTGGATACAGAGAAGTGGATTTGCACACCAGCTATTGACCATTTTCCATGGCCTCATGAGTGGTCCACAGAGCAGTGCTAGCCAGCTACTCACTTAAGATGTGACTCTGTATAATGGTAAAACTTATCTCTCCTCCTCACCTTTTCCCCTCTCTCTGTGATACGCTTATTCTAAGAGGATTAGTCATTTATGATTGTTTTAGATTTATGATCAGTCAAAGCCACTCTCAACAGATCAATATGCTGGCCAGACCAATCCATTTAGGTAAACTCCTGGGTCATGCTTGCAAAAGTCCTTTTTTTAAATCTTACAAATGTTACAGAGTCATCCTCTACAATTAGGCCAATTCTCTCATTCTCTGGTGTCTTGTCGTGAATGTTTCACTTCTAGCAGAAATTCAACAGAGCTTGTTAAATTTTCTCCCTTTGAGAATCACACCTTCCATGCCATCTCTCTTCTCAGTCACTGCAGCCCATGCCACAGGCATCAGACTGGGTGCCACCTTTCCTTCAAGCCTCTCTTTAGATCCTCACATTCAACCTGTCCTTACGTCTGGCAGATTTCTTCTCTGGAATCTGGTTTTCTCTATTAACATATTCAGCTAAAATTGATGCACAAACTTTCATCATCTAATATCTGCACTTTAAAAGGATCCTTTTGTGTGATGGGCAAATGTAATCTCCCAATCATATCTGTAACCACAAGGCTCTTTTTGCCAGGATTTTCAGACCCTAGATAAAGCAAGACTCAGACTATCAGGTTTTAGTACATCATGCATATGTAGATGGGTTCTCTGTCAAAGCTATTCCTAGTCTATCAACCCTTCTGCAGCAGAAAGAGGGGTACAGCTGTCCCCCCAACAGCCCAAAGGACCAATTTCCAGCACCTGGTTGTTCCACAAATCAGCATTTTTGGGTTTTTTTCCCATGTTGTTTCCCTAGCCTCAGTGCAACACACCATAATCACAGAGATACACTTAGGGTTTCCTTAAGGTTCATCCCTGGGACAACACCTATACAAACAACTCAACAGAAGCTTGATCGTTGGTGTGCAGAGACCCTGGTCTACCAGATATCCCTGTGCCACTTTGCTAACTGCTAGTCTCCACTCTGTCCATGGTCTTGTACATTGATTTCATTTTCTATGAACAGAGCCTACACCCTTAATTCTAGACAGTATATTTATATGAAACCAACAGCAAAATATAAGCCCCGTCCAAGGCCCTCTCTGTAGCCTACTCTGTAGCTCCTCTTACTAAGTTTCAGCAGAGAACACTAAGCCCTAAACCAAACACGAACACCAGCAAAGTACTAACAGGAGACACGCTAGGCAAGTTCAATTCTCCCACAGCTCCAGCTTGACATTAAGGTGCTCTTGAACTGGAATGTCTTCCAGATAAACTACAATAAAGCTGGAGCCATCTCCACAAGCCATATTTACCTGGGCATTTGTACAACTTCCTCGCCTGAGCGATGTCTCCCTGACTCAGGCGAATACGCTGACCGATAGTTGGCCGGACCCCATTATCATCACGACGGGGAAGGATGGTGTCGAGGAAAACCCCTCTAAAGGGAAGAACAGAGAGACGAAGAGCAGTGAAGTAGGTAAACCGACATGATGCACAGAAAGTCACCCTGTCAGCCTCCCGCACCATTCGCTTGACCATATATCCCATGCTAACAAGCAAGAGTAATCCAGATTGTGATAACTGCATGCCTTGAGGTGGCCTTCTCGCTATAGCAGATAGCTTCCAAATGTACAGGCAAGTCTGCCAAGTCAGTAAATCCTTCTTTTTTATATATAAAGATTGCCGCTGCCTCTGTTTGAGTATAGACACATTCCTTGCCATAAATCAGGAAAGGCAATGAAATATTCTTGTAGAAGGTTCGTGGCACATCTGGCTCAGCAGGAGCACAGATTGGACACTTAAGGCAAAGTAGCAGAGGGAAGCGCAGTTTGTTTGGTAGCAGATGGTGTTGGGCTGGCAGTGACTGCCATTGCCACAGACAAGAGAAAAAGATCAAGTGCTCTACCTTTGTTCTGCATGAGTTTCCAAGCTAATAACTCCATTTCTCTCTGCCTCTTTTTCCTTGCTACTATTTCTTCCATGTGGTACTTCACACTCCGGAGCTCTCTACTGCGCTTTTGATCTCAGTCCAGAAAAGGATTTAAGCTCACTTCCATCAAAATGCAAAGTCCGTGCATCCAAGCAAGAGCTTGCATGCAAAAGAGACCCCAAGGCAGCATTAGGACTGCTGGGCTAAAGTGGGAGGGAGGAATCGGAAACCTGAACTCCAGGTTGGTAAACTCGAAGCTCTCACAGCCAGTCTGTCCAGTCTACAGAAACCATTTCACTGCACCCCTGAGTGTTTAACAGCCTTGGAGGTGCCAAGGCTAACAGTGAGCTTGAAACTTTGGCATCAGCTCTGGAAGGCAGACTTCTCTTTCTGAAGGACACAATAAAACTGTCTGTAGAATCCAATGGGAAACCAGTGAAAAAGCAGTAATTTTAGTGCTGCCTAGCCCTGATACAAGAGTTTTCAAGTATGAGTTAAGCTCTAAGTACAAAGTAATTCTGTTCACTGGGCTGCTCAGCCACATAAGAGCCTTGGGAAGGAGTTTGAGAGGATTTTTCTGTACTGATTTAATTTTAAATAAATACTGCAAGCAGAGTATTTGGATCACAGCTGTCCAGAGCTGCAGCCAATGTTCTTGAACAGAAAATATCATTCTATTAAAGATATTTTGTGGGGGAAAATTCTTTTGTAAATATTCAAATTGAAGGAAGAAATAGAGGAGAAGGAATTTGTTTTAAAAACTAGAATCAAGTCTTGCATGGGGGATGTTGGTTTTTTTCAGCAGTAGGAAAATTCCTGATCAGCATTAAAATCAGTGCTTACAAGCTCTGAGGTGAGCTGATAAAATTTTGATTGACAAATTCAGGCTGGCATTCTACCTGCCAGCTGCATGCCTTGGGCTGAATTTATTGAAGTTTCTGTATCAAAAATAAATCTTCCGATTCCAGAAACACCACAAACAGAGAAACAGATCTGTTTGCTCACAATAAGCTTTCAAGTCACCTCAGGAGGAGGAACTCAGCATTTGGCAGGGACATACTTCTGTGGTCAGTTAAATGTTTTCTGCAGATCTCCAGGCTTAATCGGGGAAAAATTACAAAGTTTAATGGAGAAACCACCACTTGCTCTCTCAGACTTTTGATTCTTTTTCCCATTCCAGCCCTCATGACTGTATACTCACAGCCTCCTGCACATAGCATACACCTAGGGTATGGCTCACACAATGCAAACAACCCATAGCTTCAAATTACCTTGTGATCCCTTATTACCTGCTAAACACATTTTTCTCCCAGAGGTCTGGAAGGTTGAGCCAGTAAGATTTCTGGTTTTGCTTTTTCCACCAGCTGAATTTTGTGTGTGTTTGGTGAGTGTCTAAGAACACCAATACCTACGCTCACAAATTAATAAACACCAAGCAGACATCATTAAAGAGAGCAGCTCAGGCACTCTAACACAGAACTGTTCCTGAATAAGACACTGAACGTCTCCTCCCAGAGGTAGAAAAAGAACCCAGAAATCCTGGATGTCCCATTCTTCTGTTCTCCAGGCATGGGCAGAGCATGGATTAGCTGCCCAATGCAGTGGTAAATCAGGCACAACAACCCACCATTGCTGCTAGCTAAAAATGACAGAGTTTAAGCAGAGATGTTCTCAACAGTCATTAGCACCCGCATAGTACCCTGAATGTGTAGTGTGTTACGTAAATATTACGAAATTATCAACTGATCTTGAGAAATTATGAATATTCACCATCCCATCTGAGGGCAGTAGATACAGGTCCTTTAAACATCACTTGAGGAAGCAGATTCAAGGTCAGTTGAGCACTCAACTGCAGGTAGCCCCATTTTGTCCCAATTCTGTACTTATATCCCCATCTGCAGAGACAACATAACCCTACTTCACACAGTAAAACCTGTGGAGGATGTAAGTGTCATGTGTACACATCTTGGGCAGGATTAGGATGGTGTGTTGTCAATATATCAACAAGATGCTCCTTGACATGCAGGCAGTGCTGCCTGCATCCCGATTCAAACAGGAGCTTTGCAGAGGTCATGTTTTGTAACTCTAGGCTGTGCTGCCACGTCTACTAGCAAGAGGCTTAGTGCATTAAGGTAACCCACTATTTGCTCCACTATATTATGAAGGTTTAAACTTTCTTATTGCTAAGCTGCCATTTATGGGTCTTGACATCAGTAAAATAAATTGTTTAATGAAACAGCAATATTCAATTTAATTTGCTGCCACATCTGTAAGAATGCATCAAGAAATCAAAGGCTGCAGCCACACTCTGCAAAATAGGCAACTTTCTAACACAGAGAAGAACAGAAGGTCCCATGGTAAAAACTTGTTACTGCTTTCATTACAGTCTCTCATGCCATACATCTATTCCTAACGGTCACAGACACAAATGAGAAATGTGTTTCGCTGTGCACTGAAAATTTCCACTGCTAGGATTCATTGTGTCTAGAAAAACTGTCCCTTTCTGTTCTAGGTACAAAGTTTAGAATAAAAAGGGCCTAGGACCTGCAGCAGCATTTGACCACGGCAAACACCATATGATTTGCTATCATCAATATTCACAGGAGTCATAAACAACAAGGTTGCGCTAAGTGCCACATAAGAGTTGCTTCAAGACAATGAGTCATGGACACGGCTCTCTGTACTTCACCTCCTCCTCACTCACAGGCCCCATCCCCACTGGTGGGGTGCTCAGACCATCTTTTTCTTACATGGACTTTCCGGTGTGTGCTAATAACACAACCACTCCAGCTATTCCCTTAGCAGCATCACACAGGGGCTGTCTCCCATTCCCAGCCGCTGATCTTAATGAAACTTGCTGGAACTTAGTTTCTTCATGGACTCTATGTTTTTATCTGTTTTGGTTGCAATTGGCCAGCACCTGCAAACCTCAGTAAGGTGGGAAGGAGACACGCATAGACTCAAAAATCTCTACTGATTGGTTAAAGTAAGCATAGTTCCCTTAGGAGAGCAGATGTCAAGACAGGTCTTGGTAAAGTAAAAGCCTGTTCCCAGCACTGCCTGTTTATGGTGAGAGCACAATCAGCCCACAGAGGCACTTAGTGCTCAGTTCAATTACTGCACAAAGACTGTTACTGGGGTGAGGGTGGGTCACAGAGACAAAAGGCTTAGAGAAAACAGACTTAAAAATCCTATTAAGCACCAATTTAAATTTAGAAGGACTCTTGCCATTTTTATCCCTTTTTTGCCCAGCAGTGTTCTGAAGGACCCTGGTTTTCAAGAGACACAGACTCAAAGACATCCACAATATAAACGTCAGTAATAACTTAATCCTGCTTTTGTGCTGGACAATTCTAACCATTTAGACTCTAGCAAATGATGGAAGGGTCCAGCAGATGCCCCAAGGGAAGAAAAATTGTTTGCTTTGGGTATCTAAAGCAAAGGGCTGCAAAGCACCCTTGCCCAGCCACCATCTCTCCCTGCCAGAACAAGCAGCATTTCAGTAAGTTTGATAATTTTCCCCTGGTTGAAATGAAGTTTTAGAAACAAAAGGACAAAACAATAGACTTGGCAATTCCATAAAACTGGGGAGTAAGAAAATCTTAAAATTCCCAAAGACACATTTAATTTTTGCAAAAAAAAATGTTCTCAAGAGGGTGAACATTTGCACTCAGCCTCCCATGCCCTTTACTCATGGTACATAGTGAAGAAAAGCTCTTGGGAAGGAGCAGTAGTGGGATTTATGGAAAAAACTTCGAATAATGCAGCAAAATGGAGCTGGTCATCCAGTAGCTCTCATTCGAAATCCAGGACATAAATAACTACGCTCATTTCACCTCTTTATCCAGCAGAGCTGTCTGATCACAAAATGGTCTCCCATCTGAAGGAATGAGATGGGAGCCAAGGACAGAATACACAGAAATTGGCCAGTTAGCTGGGACAGGAACAGAACTGGAAACTTCTCCAGGAAGAACACAGTCACACAGAATCACAGAACTGCAGAGGCCATGATATAAAGCACATGTATAAATGGTTAAAAAAATAGCCAAGCAATTAAAGATCATGATCTAGAGTTTAAATTCTTCCTCAGCAAAGTTGCTAGGGATTCAGGAGGCTGTGACTCCAAAGTATCAGTTGGACAACCAAGAGATTCAAAGGTGTTTTTAGCATTACCCCCTTGAAGGTGGCCAGATACATAGACACATACATACGTGCTGGCTGGGATGATTTCAAAACATGCTAATATGGCTTTGGAAAGTATCAGAGGTTATCAGTATTGGGTGAACATAGTGGGGAGGAGAAAACAGGAGTCCATCATACTTCTCTTCGCTCATCTTGCAGCAGAGCTCACCGCAACTGCCACATAACTCTGCAATAGGTCACAGGTCTCCTTCTAGGCTCCATGTATCCCACAGAGCTAAACATAACTACTGAAAATACCCTAAGGACATGTAACCTTGGATTATGTCCCTGCTCCTTGCAGGGGGGTTGGACTAGATGACCTTTAAAGGTCCCTTCCAACCCAAACTATTCTATGATTCTATGATTATCACCTGGAGAATGTGTTCCTAGCATAGTGCATGATGCTGTCGAAGTCATAGGTCTCTCCCAGCGAGTTCACTTCCCCAGCTTCCATCTTTAAAAAGTTGTACTCCTGACCTGTGATGCCAAACACAAAGGGAAAAAAACAAATCACTTAAAAAAAAAAAAAAAAAAAAAAAGCCTGTGGGCACCTGGAATGAAAGGGATATACCCCTATATTCCAACACTTCCAGCTGGACATCCAAAATCTCTATTCATCCAATTATTTTGACCCTTATTCTAGGCAAGGACTAGCAATATTTCTTCTCCTCCATTCCAGCTCACAAATCACTACGTTTTTTTACAAGCTCAGCAAGAAAGGTTTCTGCCTAGCCAAAAGCCAGGTGGAATAACCTGAAGTGCTATTTTACCTTGCTGTATGTTCTCTCTGATGATCGTGACATGCTGGTCCCTGTCAGGCCGTGTGTGCTCATGCCAGAAACCCACCACATGACCCAGCTCATGAGCCACAATGCCAAATTTGTCACAGTTCTTCCCAATGGATATAGCCTGAGGGCCTCCTCCTCGGCGACCCACATATGAGCAGCATCTGGAAAAGAAAACCCACAAACCCCTACAGCACATCAATGAATTAGGGAAGTCTGAGATATAGCAATAGGAAATGGCACCTGGAAGGCTCCAGGACAGGCCAGCAGTTGCATGCACAATATGTACATGCATATGTAAGTATAAAGAAAATATGTAAGTGCATATCTATAAAAATGCATATATACACTCAAATGTTATCTCAAGGAAAAGAATCCAGACAGGCTTAGCACCTTCTTCTGAGAAAATACTAAATTATCCTGGCAAACCTTACTGGGAGTGACCAGATGCATCTCTGTGACAGGTTGCCCCATATAGCCATTGGTCTGTTCTGATCAGAGTTAAACTTACAAAGAGCTAAACTTACAAAGCCATTTGTCAATGAAAGGGATGTTTGCAACACAGGTAGCTGCAGGGACTGCATGTGTCACCTACCCACACGTTCTGTATGTGAACACAATGAAACTCTCCTCATCAGTTCTCTCCACAAACGTCACACAAGTATGCTTCTCCCAGTGCCTCATTGCTTGCTTAAAGATAGCTCTTTGGGTTCCTGAAAAAGAAATTCAAGAAGAGCAAACAGTGAAGGCCCAGCTTTTCAGCAAAATCTCTAAAGGATTTCATCTGGATAGGGGAACAGTCAGTCTTTCCAACAGTCAGTCTTATACCTGTAGACACCTCTAGGAATCTGGGACCCACTTCCAACTATAGCACTAATTTACTGTATCATCCTTTTCTGTCCTTGTGCTATGAATTGCTCTAATTAAACAGGTAGCAAACTTGGTTAAGCACATCAATATTTTCGCATACGGGAAATGTCACCTCACTAGGTAGTGTTCATTCTGGCAGAGCTGCTGGGTGTTCTGATCTGCACACCAGCTACTCAGTGGTGTGCCAGATTTGCTCTCATGACACAACGTAACATGACCACACACAGCTTTCAAGACCCAGGAATCTCATAAGCACTGCAGATGCTCCTCAAAACTAAGGCAAAGCTGTCATCAGGTAGTTTATCTTTAAAACTAGAAGCAAAAACTATATAGGAGCTAGAGGCAGTCTCAGGGCAGTGAAAGAAGTTGCAGAGATACACTGCTGCTCTGTGCTTCAAGTGAGGGACAGCTCAGGACTTGAACAGAGACACCTGTTGCCTGCCTCGCACTAGCAAGAGGCCAGGCCACAGAACCTCCCTTCTGCAGGGAGCAGGGTACCCCCAGCAGTCACCCAGCAGCACCCAGAACAGTCAGACAGCTGAGAAGTGATGCCCCAAGAGTGGTACACAGCCTAAGGAGGCTTCCCTACAGTCCTGCCTCTCCAGCACAGTCTCTGGCACACACAGGGTTGCAGAGCAAGCTGCCACTCTCAAGAGGGACTGGAGAAGGTGGAAAGGCCAGAAGTACATCAGAAAGGCACAAGGAACACAGGGAGGAGCTCCAGGGTGGGATTAAGCTGAGGCAAAACACCAAGCCGCATGTGCTACAGTGAGAGCCACTTCTTACACAGTCACCCAAATGGAAGGGTGGCATTACCTACTCTGGACTGGTTAGGACAGAGGAACACACACAACACAGAGAAGACTTTCTCATCAGACCCTGAGGGATGGGGATGGTTGTTCTCTGACAAATGTAAGGAGACAGTTGTGGCTAGCAGGCTACTCAACTGCCAGTTTGCACCAGCCCCTCCTTTTGTAGGAGGTGAACAGACCCTTCCTCTGGGGGCAGCAGTGTGGGTGCCACCCCACCACAGGGTCTGGGTGAACATGTTAAAGAGGTCTTGAGCATCACCCCAAACTGGCAGGAGGGGCAGGACTGGGGAGGCAAACCCACACTGTACAGGAGTGGTTCCCAAACTGTCCATTGCTGCTGGAACAAAGTACATCACAGGAGCCCAAGAGAGTAAATTCTGCTGGATCTAAGCGGGAGATGACAGAGGCAGCCTGGGGGAGGCAGGAAGGAGCTGGCTTCAGTTAGGCACAGAGCATTTGTCATCCTCACGTCAAGAAAACCAATCCCATGGGGAACTACTGAGCTACAGAGAGGTAGCATCAGAGCAAGCTGTCTGCCTGCTTTGCCCAAGAGACTTGTACAGATTTTCTACACCCCAGGAGACATCTTAGTTTGAACAGTGCCTCAGAAATGCTATAAAGGTCCTAAAAAGGATACTCTGGAGAGCTCCTCATCCACCATGGGCCTCAGCTCCCTGTTCCTCACCCTTACCCAGCTAGAGGAATCCCAGCAGCCTGGTGCTCAGAAAACAGCAAGTCAGGAAGCAGAGTGCACAGGGAAAGCTCTCTGAGTGAGGATACAGAAAGCAACCCACCCTACTTATGCTCCTGCTCTTCCAACAGCAGAAAGGATTCCTTTCTGGGTACACTGGGTATGAGTACAGCTCACAAGTGCTGGCCCCTGAAGCAATCAAGAAAAGTGACCGAGTCGCTCAGTTATTTCTTGGACTGCAAGAGAACCATCTCATTGTACACTTCAGTCTCAGGCTTCCACAGCACACAATTCCTTGTGCAAACACACACCCACCCTGCCTTAGGAAAGAGGCTCTCAGGGACCTGAGTCACTTGTGGGAAAACTCTGCTCCCGAGATCTCCCGCGCATTTTGGGACACTCACCCCTGAGCAAACAGGGAGCAACGTTTTCACTACTGACCAGTGAAATTTCCTCCGATCACATAGGGGATGACCCCCCCTGGCCAGATCCTCTCAGCCCTGGATGTGGTTGCCCTGCGCACTCTGGGAGAGGAGTGTGCATCCATCCCAGATTCATCTTTATATTCCTTCCTCTTCAGTCTCCTCGCAAGCGTTGTGTTCTGCCTGCCGTCTGCAAGACAGAGTGGCAACACTGTTTAAATCCTCTTTAGTTCCAGGTGCAGCCCTCAGGTAATACCCTGGAGCTTCAGAAGAAGAAAGACAGAAAAAGCAAGATGTTAATCCAAACCAGAAGCCATAGCCAGATTTGCCAGTGATCTGTTTGGGAGTTAGAGGCAGCAAGTCTATAGCAACCTTGGAGCCTCCCTATGCACTATGCCAAACCTATTCTCCCAGAAAAGTATAAATGAACCCCCCTCGCCCCCGTCTCTAGCTACCCACCCTCTCCAACAGCAGTTTCATAGATAGGGATACAGCACTTCAAGGGAATGGAAGCAGGGAGGTCAAACAAGCCCAGGTGTCACTGTATATTCTCAACCTGCCCTACTCATCCAGATCTGCAGAAAAAGGTTTGTTCTAGCAGGGCTTGCTTCACAACAGCAACACCTACTCATTTGAGTTGGCCTTGGAAGAAGAGGATGAGCCCCTTAGACCGAAACCTATACTTAAGTCTGAAAAGTGATTGTTTTCACATTTAGGTCTTGGGTGGTTTGGAAATACATAGAAATCAGACAGTCTCTACTGGAAGAGGGATGCTCAGGGAGGAAAATCTGAGGCTTTTATACTGAGCACAAATCTCCATCCATGTTGAATCTCACCATTTTAATGAAAAGGAGCAAAAATACAAAAGGAACACCAGAACACATGCCTCATTTCTTGCTAAAAAGGCAGACGAGCCCTGTCTGTGTGGTGCTTGCTGCTAGCCATAAAACCTTCCTGAGGATTCACACAGGCTTCTAGGCAGCACCTGTACCTTGCCCTGCATCTGTGCTGCCACAGCTCTGCTCAGACACTGGTTATACTATACAGTGTGCACTTTCAATGTGGTGTGGGTCTGATACAGCAGCAAATATCCTCCATTCAGAGCTTCTTGGCTGTTCATCCCCTATTTGCTGTGCCATAGATGACCCCAAACCTCAAAGCAGCCTTACACTAGCATATGTAAGGATTGTGTAGACACCATTTCTTAGATAAGCTGCCTGTACTGCACAGCCAACCCATCACCTGGACTTGGGCCAAGGAATAAGAGATTGCAGGGGTTGCTACACCTGCAGAGAGTGCTGGCCTGAAAGGAACTCTCTCCTCACCTCAAGAGGCAGCACTGCTGGCAGTGCTCCTAAGTGGTGGTGGGCCTCTCTGAAGCTCCAAAGAGGAGGGATCTAAGCTCCAGCTGTGGTCCTGTGATTTGTATGGAAATGGCTACAGCTTTGCTTCGCAAGTCGGGGACATGGGCTGCTGAATTATGAAAAAGCACAAGCCCTACCGAGACCCTCCTCCAGTGACTAGAGGGGCTGCTGAGAGCCTCTTCTCCCATTAATCCCTCCAGCAGCAGCACAGGTAAGCAAACCACTACTGTCAAGGCTGAGGGGATCAAAACAATGGGAAGGAAATTAAGGCAGTGCAGGGGGATGGAAGGAATGAACTTCAAACCCTTCTTCCTGCTTCACCAGGTCCAGCCCTTCCCACTGGAGGCCCTGCTCTGAGCTGCAGGACAAAGACAGGAATTTGCCTTTTGTTCCTCTTCCTCCTGAGCACATCCTCATCATGTCAGCTGCACCTGGCATTTCAGAAGTTCCACCACCCCTAAACAAGCTGCTGGACTTTGGAAGGCAGATGCTGTGAGGTTGGGGGTTACCACAATGAAATAAGAGCCACCCTCCCCTTCTTTGCATACACCTATCCTACACAGGTACTGCTGGGGTATTACAAGGGCCACAGCTGGAAGAAGGGAGGTGGTCTCAAGACACAAGTAATCTTCTGGATACCTGTCTCCCAGTCACAAACTGCTCCATGTCATCATGCTCAGCAGTTAAAAACTGCAGAGTTTTGACTTCCAAGGTAGCTACTGCTCAGAAACTGACTGACCATCAGTCTGCTTGTGGATGAGGGTGAACAATTGCCTTTATATTGCTTGGTTTTGTGGGTGTTTTTTCCTCCTCTTTCCTTCACTTATTAAATTGCCTTTATCTCAACAAATAAGTTTTCGCAGTTTTGCTCTTCCTGCTCTCTCACCTGTCCTGCTGGAGGTGCGATAGTGAGTGAGCAGCTGTGTGCGTGCTTGGCTGCTGGCCACAGTCAACCCACCACACTATACAAGGCAAACCCACCAACAGCAATGAACACAGATGCCTGGGTAAGGCTGGTCTCCTAGGCACAGAGGCACACACAAGTACACAGGACAAAACGTGCTTTTACAGGGGATTGAAAAAGTAAATAAAAGATACCCAAAGGTCTGGGTGGGGTACCACATTACCCTTTTTAACTGCTTTGTCACTACGATCGGTTGATGTGGCGTTCTCGCTTGACACAAGAGACTGTTCGCCCAGGCCTCCTGCAAAGGCAAAAGAGCAGAGACATCTCCTGGTGAGCAGGCTGGCAGAGCTCTGACACAGGAAGGACAGCAGCTGACAGTGATCTCTGTCAGCTGCTGTCTCGTAGGAGAGGTGCTCCAGCCCTCTGATCATCTTCGTGGCCCTCCTTTAGGAAGACAAGATCTCTCTTGCCCATATGCAAAAAAATACATATGAATTCTCAAAATCAGCATGTGGACATTTCAACAAGTGCAAATCTTCACAGTTTAAACCAGAATTCTACAAGGAAGGAGCTTGGGACATTTCACACTGTTTCAGTGTACCTGCTCCAGCCTCTTGCTACACTGGTAACCTGAGCTATGCCACATGCAACCTTCTAGGAAACATTTAAAGCTTTCAAATTTTGGCCATCTCTTAAATGCAGGTTGATCAACAATCATACAGTCTTGAAATCTGAATTACCAGCAGCTGCTGAGTGTGGGGAGGGAGGGAGCACTAGGAGATCCAGCAGCAAGACAACCTTCAAGACAGGGATAGTAGAAGGAAAATTCTGTGAAAGGGACAGAAAAATGGTTGGAAAATGGAGAGGGGGAAGAGAGAGGAACAAGCATATTCTTTCTACAGCTGTCTTCCAGGTTTCCTGGCCTTTTCATTTTGCAAGGTCCAACTTGGGAATACCACAGAAGTCAGAGATCAACTACACAGAGTATAGAAACCCGGGCAGCAAGCCACTGAACAATCACAGACCCAACACAGAAAACCAGCCCAGCATCTCTTTGGCAGGAAAGCTCTCCATGGTGACTGCAGTAGGAGGGAGAACTCTGAAACAGTGCCCAGGGTAAGAAAGCACAACACGTGAGACAGCAAGATGTATAATATAAATAAAACCTGCTTTGAGGCTACACTCAGCCTTAAGAAGGTGAGTGTAGTGCTGATACCACCACTGTTGTCCCCTTCCCTCCCTTCCCATGTTGCTATTGTGGCTCCCCTGTGAGGAGAAGGGAGGCTGAATGAGTTTATCTCTGCAGAGGTATTAGCAAGATCTTCTACAGTCTTGGTAGCAAGGTAAAGCAGGAATAGCATGATCACCCAACCATATGCAGAAACAGAGACACTGTCAGTCATACAGCACTGCTGGATGCTGTGTGGACACTTCAAGAGAGACATCCCACTTTCATGAGAGCTGGACATCTTCCAGCCCCTGAACCAGTCTTGCTTTGCCAGCTGGAAAACTCTTCTTTTTGCTCTGGAGCTGGCTTCTTGCAAACCCTTCTCCAGCCCCTCCAAGGGACCAGTGACAGAGGAAAAAGTACATCTCTGACACCTTGGAGGAGAGCTGAGAGGATGGTATCAAATTCTACATCTCCAACATTATACTGCTATAACTAATTAGACTATCAGGAAAGGGATGATGAAAGACAATAACAGAATGAACCAGAAGAAAGTAAAATACTCAAGACTCTCAGCTGACTATAGGTTAAAGTTTCCTGGTCCAAGAGACACACTAAATCAGGCGATTGTCTCCCAAAGGAAGTGCCATAATTTAACAGAGCTTGACTGGACAAAAGCCACTAGATGTGTGAACAGGAACAAGCCTGATTCAACAAGATGGATTGCTCTGAACTCTATCAATCTTTTCCAGCCTCAATGTCCCATCCTAAGATTTCCTTTTGTTTTCTTTCATGCCCAGTCCTCGTCACTTCCTTAAGCCTAAGCTCAACAAAAGTTCCTCTTCTCAGTTAAATTTTACATCCCCAAGACTTCTCACCCCGTCAAAGTATGCTATTCTTCACACAATATCCCATTCCACTTAAAGGAAACGCCAACCAGCCATTCACCACCAGAATTATTAAGGCATGTGGTCTTTCCTGAAGCAAAAGATAATTTTGTATTCCTAAATAAATGCAGCTTGCTTCCAGTCGCAAACAGATTGCTTCTTAATTGAACTTGGGAGGTGAATTTTATGGTGAGTTAGGAAAAAAGAACAACTCTGCATTTAGTGAATTGTTCCCCTAAGAGGGAACTGTATGGGATTGAATTGCAAATGATGGCACCAAACCCTACAGCCAGGCCCCCTCTCCTGCACCCGAGCTGCTGACCTCTGCCATGCCGCAGTGTCATTTGCGCAGGCTGCTTTTCCAAGCCGCGAGCACATTCTTTCCCAGAGATCAGTGCAAGCCTTGGTTTCTTATGCAAAGGAGATGTTTGAATAAACTAGTGTGACTAATGAAATCTACAACATCTTTGCATATTTTGTCTCATTGTAGCCGATGAAAAGGGAGAGCACTACACAAAGGCCAGATATGGGTGTGCAGATATACCAGATATTTTCAAATACTATTAATCTCACTAGTATAGAGAGGGAGCACCCATACCCTTCTCTCCCACAAGACTGCATTCGAATCATATGTGAGAATTTTGTAAGATTCTGTTCTGATTCACGTGAGCTTTTAGACATTTCCTATCGTTATGATACCTAAACATACCACAAAGAGTCAAGTGACTTGACACACATACAGTCCTGTCTTCTGATTCTTCCCAAGAGAAGGCCAGTGCAAGATTCTAGCAAAACAAAGATAAGTAACTGATGTGCCATAATCAATAAAGAAAGAAGACAAGAAATGCACCTTGCATCTGGAAACATAGGTTGCAGGCAGTGTACAGGTCCTGTTGCCCCCTCAACACATCTCTGAAGTTGTACCTCTCTGCTGGACTATCCTGTCACATATGAGAGCAGAACAGATTCCAGTGTTACTGCTCCAGACCATGAAATGTCCATGTATGTATTGAAGGCTATTATCATTACAAACGCTTAAGAGGAGAATGGAGATTTTTCAGTTTGAAACAATGCTCTGTGGAATGCCAATACAGTAATAAAAAGCAGGCTTGGTCTACTGCTTACAGTAACTTGTAACGAGACGAGCAAAACAGGATCGACTTCCCTGTTTTACAATGTGTATTGAGCAGTTAACAAGCCTTCCAAAAATCACTTTCGTGCTTAAGTACTTCCCCTCTGCTGTTGCGTCAGATGAGCCATCACCTTTCCCCAGCCTGACTCTTTAAGCTTTGCCTGCTTCTCCCACAACCAGGGATGATAAAGATTTTGTTAGATCATGTCTCCATGCAAGGACCTGAACTGGATCTGCTAAGCTCTTTTAACTCCTACATTTTCACGATTCAATCCTTCCTAACAATTTATGCTGCTTAACAGCTACAACCCCAGCAGGACACTGCAGGACTCCCTAACTAGATCACTTAGGTTTTTTTGCACAACCTGGCAGAGAACACACAACAGGTCTCCACCCAGGCTGGGAATATTTCATCTTTTATCTACAGTGCACTTGTAAAACAACTCGTTTTTCTGTTTCCCACAGACCAGCACTGCCAAGGGAGCTTGGCTGACTGAAAGAAACTTCCAGTAGCTTAAATGCACCATAAATCTGAGATAAATCCACCATGCTTGCAACTCTGCCTCAGGAACAGGTGCCTAAATAGTCTGCAGAAACTAGAGAGGCAGTCTGAGGTGGTAGGTAAGGGTCCAGTGAAGCAGAAAGCAGCAGGTCATGGCGTCTTTGGGAAGAATGCCATTTCTCCCACTCTTCCAGAAGAGGAAAATGAAACCCCAATTTTCTTAAAAGAAGCCTAAGTTGTTCAGCTGGAACCAAAATAAAAGCCAGCATATTAAGAGAGAGAGTGTGCACAAAGCATGCCAAGAGTCAGATCAAAACTGTGCTGTTTGCAGTTCCTTGTGCCACAAGCATAGGATAAAAGATGTTTAACCTTAGGAAATAGCAGAAAGCAGACTCCATTCAGTACCCAAACCTCCCACAAGAGAGGTTGGAACTAGGAGTAGTAGTAATGTGTTGGACCTGAATATTTGTCCTCTACAAAAATTTGACTTCTAGGATGCAGCTTAGGGCTGAGGATATTTACTGCTGTGCACATTCTGCTTTTCTTGCTGTTGTTGTTTTTGTTTTTAAACCCTGGTAGTCTGAACTACCAACTGGATCTCTTACTAAATAGAGCTTCTGTGCTTGTTTCCACTTGATCACAAACCACCAGCAGCTTCTTGTCTAAAAAAGGAAGGAAAGCCAGGCAAAGCAGCTAAGCAGCCCACCAGTGAATCAGGATGCACATAGCAGGCCTGGAAATGCCCACTAACCTCCTTTTGAGTCCTATTGAGTCACTGTATAACACCCTCTAACACCACAACTCTACTTGAGAGGCAGTTGACTTCTAAAACATTTTAAGATACCCGTCTTCTATCATTTTTCTGAAAATGCTACGCTAGGATTAGTCAAGTTACGCACTTAAAAGCAAAGGAGAAACATTCAGTCTATCCCAAGATACTTAAATCTTCATTTTCAGATGATGCCTATCTAGAATTTTGGTCTAAAATACAACTATTGCCAATAGGAACTGTAGGTGTGAAAAATTGTAGTTTGAGAACACAAGATGTTCCTATATTGGAAGTTGGATGGGATGAGGCTTACAACATCTCTCTTTTTTCCAAAGTGGAATAGTTCTCAATAAAATCAAAACCTCCCATCTTCATAGCACGTTCAAGCCAGGATAATTTTTCCTCTCTAGACCAAGGAAGACCCTCCTCTACATGTTCACTGGATCTCCTCTTCCTTCCCTGGTTGCTATCCACACAGGGCTCCATAGCTGATCTTTGAAGGCAGCTACAATCACTACGTTCATCGCTTCTGTTGAGGACAAAGGAGGCCCCAGTGAACCCTGGAGACTTTGCTAGGTTCTCTTGTTTTTCTGATTCAGCAGAGAAAAACTTGACTGTACACATAATTATCTAGTCGTTTGTGAGTAGATAATGTGACTAGCCATTTCAGAGCTGGGACACAACGAGGGGGAAAAAGCTACATAAAATACCTTTTAAAATTACTAACAATTTCATCTCCACTGCCCATGCCTTAAAACACCTGACTTTCACACTCTCATTCAATATATATGCTAGTCACATGCCACAGCTTAGAGACTGGATCTCAGACAGAGGCTACAACAAAACATCAACAAAACTGAGAAGTGCAGGTAACATTAAATCCTCGTAACTGTTCAGGGCTTCAGTTCTGGTAGGCTCTGTCATATTATGATCATCAGAGAAGCTTCTGGAAGAACAGAATAAGTCAAACTTGATGTTACATGCTGCTTTTTAACTTCCTTATTAACCAGTGGTCAACAACTTTTTAGCATAGAAAAAACACTTTATTGCACTGGATTTTCTAACCACAGAGAAAGTGATGATTTTATTAAAACAAACTCTGCTGGGAAAACACATTCAGAATGTGGAACAGATGTTTCCCAGAGCTGGTGGAGAGTCTACAGCAAAAACCTTTCATAAACCCCAAGGCCCTGGAGATCTGAGCAAATGATTTGAGATAGATCCTTCAGCATTTCCTGTCAGTAGAATAGCTGAAGTTCCCTCAATTTACTTAAAGAAAAATAAATTAAAGAGGAAAAGAATTCTGAACCCCAAATTCCCTGCAGGAATCTGTTTTTCATATTCAGAGTAAGCTGACTAGCTGCAATAACTCAGGAGAGTCCCAGGGTCCAGAGGCTTGACAAGCAGATGTGTCATCTCCACTTCAGCTCTGCGAGTGCTTGTGCAGGGTGAGGATACTGGCCTCCTAGGGAAGTTCACGAGAAGAGGAAGGTGAATACAGCTAAGCAAACACAGAGCTGCCACAAATATGAGCTGCAAAGTGCTTAATGCACCAAGCTGTTCTCCTGGCCATCCATGTTTGGAGCAGGCAAAGCAGAAGTGTAGGCAGCACAATTCCTCAATACCCTGCATTCTCCCTGAGCACTCCCTGCTGTTCTGGAAGTGGAAGCATCACTTTTATACTGTGATGCATCTTCTTTTTAAAGAAGGCATTGCAAAACATGGGACAAACTGACCCAACCTCTCCACCAACCTTTCAACCGAGAGTCAATGTTTAAGGGAGCAATGCTCTCTGGAGACAAGGACTGAGAAGACCGGAAGGGGCCTTTTCCTGCAATGTGTAACAACCACTTCTGTTCCCTAGGATAAAAAGACAGGTAGATGAGCAAGAAAATAAAGAAAAATGTTACTTACAACCTATGTTATATCCCCAATTTCTTCCAGTAAGAAAGAGTCCTGCAAGTCCTTGGCTTACAGTGCTTTTACTGAGGCAAGTGAAAATTAAAAGCTGAAGTGAGTACACAAGGCCTTTGGCCGTGTGTGTGTCTGCTGCATGGCCAGGTCCCCACATGCAGTGTGCAACTTCTCCACTCACAGCACATCAAAACAGTCATGTGTAGCACCAACTGCCTCTGCACTGCACTAGATTTCCCCTCAATCCGACAGATTAAGATCTACTTCTAACAGGTGTCTGCCTCCCCATCAGAGCCCTCTTGACTCACAATAATCCTCCTCCTTCCTTATCTCCCTGAAATGACAGAAAACCAGCTGTGAACTTGCAGGCAATACGGAAACTGCAAGAGTGGGCTTGGGTTTGCCCGCTGCTGCTCTAGCGGGCAGCGCAAACCCTCCCGGCCGCCCCCCGCTAACAACCTTTTCCCTCTGACCTGCACAGTCTAATTGATTCAGCCTCACCCTGCCCTGGGCCCCTTCGGGCACAGCCACGCACAGCTCATTGCCTTGCAGCATCCCCCTGCCCCATTCCAGCTGTGGGCTCCCAGTCAGAGCCCAGGGCTCTCTGCAGCCTGGCCAGACCGCTCCTCCAACTCACCCTTCCTAATCCTCTTGTTTTCCCCTTACTTTGTTTATACTGGATAAAAATTAACCCAAAATGAAAACACTACACTGGAAGCTAAATTATGTTTGAATGCAATTAAAACTGCTTCCATGGGGAGCATGTGATGGCAGCACAGAGACCTTTCTTCCGGCTTGCTTTCTGCCTGGAAATTCAGACACTCCCAATCTTGGAGCATCTTGGAGAGTTTTTGGTGCCTTCTTACCCTCCAGGAGCCTGCTGGAGCCGTGTTTAATGGACAGCTGAGCACCCTAAATAGATAGAGCAGAGACACCCCATCTGCTTGTTTACCTACTTGCTCCACCACAGCTCATTTAAAGGATGTCCCAAACTGACTGCCGACAGCAGGGAAACGGAGCCATGAGCCAGCTCTGAGGCAGAAGAGCAAGTGGGGCTGTAAAAGCTTTGGGAGCACAAGCCAAGCATGGCCGCTGCTGAGTAGCCTTAAGCCATCTCCAACCCCAAGGTCCCAGCTCCTTGGTGAAACAGATGCCCAAATCACTTGCAGTCATTAAAGAAGTTGCAGGGGAGCTGGACGAGGGCAAGAGGAGCGTTCTTCACTGCAGCGAGCTGCCGGTGGGGAAGCTGCCCTGTCTGTCCCAGGGATGGCTGCAGTTCGGTGGGGGAGTCAGGCCTCAAACCTACTCTGCCACAAACTGACTCCAGGATTCAGCAACACCTTCAGCTGCAATAAGAAGAGTGGCTAATCCACCCTCCCAACACAGCTTTACACATCTCACGCTATCTTCTCTGTAGGACAGCTCTAGGAAGTGGAACAGCAAGATAATCTGAATATTTTCTTTTGCCTCTGATCTTTGCCCTGGAGAAACTTGTTACCTCTTCCCCAGGGCTGTCCAAGTCACCATCTGGCCTCAGAACTACAGCAGCAAACACAGTCCAGCGTTTCAGCCTAAAACTAATTTGCTTTCTTTCTCCACTTGACAGCTGAATAAATACTTTGTCCTTGCCATTTGAAAAGGGGAGCCACAGCAAAGGGGTTTTTTTTTGTCCACTGTAGCTACAAGCACCAGCCTTCTTTCCAAATTAGGCCTGAACAAGCAGCTCAAAGAGAATGCATTTATTCCACAAATGTAACCCCTTTCTGTTCACAATCAACCACGAGCAGTTTACAACTTCTTCTAATTTATTTGTTGTTTGCTATTATCCATCAAGCCATTTTGGCTACTGATTGTTCCTTGGACGTGCCACCTATCTTGCTGAACAAGGTAAGCAACTTTTATTTTGTGTGCACAGTAATATCCCTGCTTGAAAGGGGACAGCCTGAGGGTCAAGGCATCCAAGCCAGTCTTGCTGAGTGACCATCCTGCAATGAATGCTCTCAGAGCTTATTAGACCCTTCTGCCTCCAAATTCATTTTCTAAAACACTCTTGGAAATGACAAGACAGCCTACGCAGTTGAGGCAAATTCAATTTTTCATTTGAGCAAGTATTCAAGGAAATTAGGCACTTGCCCAGCTCTGACACAAATGCATGATTTAGGCAATTCTGCAGTTATTGGCTAAGCACTGTCAAATTACAATTAGGGTAATGGATTTAACTTCCAATGTAATTTCCATATGGATAAACTGATCTCTTCAAGTACATTTGCCCATGTGTTCCCTGCATCACAGTTAATTAATATAAAGCTATTTAATATCCTCCACTTAAACACAAAAGACTCTTCTGGCACCAGTAAAAGAAACAGCCTCCCAGTGTGTTACACCAGCTGTAGACAAGAGCGAAAAGAAAATTTAATTAAGAGCGATCGAGAGGAAGACAGTTGCAAACAGAAATCAGATATTATAAATGCTCTTCGTGGTGAGTACCCCAGCTCCTTTAAGGGTTAATAATGCCATCTAGCACCAACTTCCAGGTGCCTGAGATGTGCCCAAAAGAGAACTTAGGGGATGGGGAAAGCGGTTGGACTGGGAGCCCAAGTCAGGCAAAATCAAGCAGGCAGCAGCAGGCATTCAGTATTGTTGGTGCAGTGACACTGCTGCAGCTATGCCCAAAGCTGATGGTGGCGCCACCTTGAATAGGAAGGAGCTGCGGAAACAGGCTGTTTGGAAGCAGCTTCAAGCATGGCATTGATGTATATAGTTTCTGCAGATGTCTTTGGGTGCTTAAAGAAAGCTAATTGCTCATTAACAAAATCCAAGCTGATTGATTTCTGATGTGCAGCATTTCACAAGAGTGATACTGAGTTATTGCCTTCCTGGCTGATTTCTGAAAGATGTGTAGGAATTGGACTCACAGGATAAACACAATTGAAGTTTCCACTAAGAATGAGTAAGCGGCAGAGATTGAAATAGCTAGGGATTTTCGTTACAATAGAGAAAGCTTTATTGCTTGTGTGGATTAATTTGAGCAATATTGCAGAGCTCATAAAATCACTAGAAGAAAACCTATGTAAAGCTGAATGCTGGCTGCACAGCAGAAATAAAACCACTTATTTAACAGGCAGGAGGCTACCATCCAGAAAACTTGATTTCAGGGAAGAGTGCATTTACAAAACAAACTTTGTGGTGCATGTGACTAGCTGCCATTGGAAACCTAGACTAGAGGGAAAAATACATCTTACTCCATGGGAAACACAGAGAAAGTGATAGGGCTGTGTCATTCAGGCTGCACTCTGGCAAGGGCCAGATGGTGTCTTCAGCTATTGCATGGGATTCTCTTTACCTTGCCCTGCAGGACCTTTATCACAAGCAAAGGGGAAAGAGGAGGTAAACTTTATTTCTCTTGCAGTGAGTGAAGCATTTCTCTGCTTGTCACAAGGCAAGTTGGGAAGACCACAGCCCACTGTGTGAAGTAACACTGCAAGCCCCCGATCCCAACTGGTTTTGAAGCAACGTGTCATACTGGAAGACCCTAGTCCAAAGAAAATCGGAGCCTACATAGCCTTTTGGTGGGACAGGTGAAGTAAAGACTCCAACACCTCTTGTTGCTACTCAGGCACATCACAAGCAGCACTTCACTGTCTAGGGAGGCAGTGGACAGCCCTCCATTAACATCTGATGTTGACTCAAATGTTATCCATCATTCAAGGACCACTCTCTCTCCCACGTCATACTTCAAAGTCACACAGGGACCATACAAAACACAGCAAAACTCAGAACAAAAAACACATTGGGAAACGGGGATTACAGTAAGACAGCATTTGTCAGCATGTGAGAGATCTCTCCATGGGTATGACCTAAGGGAGAGGTCTGAGGAGGCAAGTAAGGAAAAGAACGAACTCCCTTCTGTGAATAGAAGAAGGGAAAAATGGCCAAACACACCAAATCCTCTCTGGGCAGAGGCTAAGGTGAAACTGCCTCCTGAGGAAGGAGAATACAGCCCTCTGGGCAAGGAGGAAGGGACTATGGGCGACCCAAGGAGGAGTGAGAATCTCTAAAGTAGGAGAGCTAAATATGCAACACACAGGAGCTTGTGGAGTGAGGAAATCAGAAGAATCCCTTGCACATAACAAGGGCAGGAGCAAAGAAACGAGCTGCTGCTCTGCATATCTCTGATGTCCCCACATTGAACAGCTAGGGGAATTCCTCCTTACTGGAAGCAAGGAGTGTGGAAAGGGCAAAACAGCCCAGCCAAAAGCGCACAGCTTGCCTGTGCTATGCTTTTGGAAGTGTAAGATGCAAAGCCTTCCAGAGCAGAAACCGTGCCTATGAACTGAGCTGCAGCTCGCTGAATAGGCCAGCAGATCTGCCATGGAGCATATCCTCAGCACTCTAGACCCAAAGCCTGTGCGATCACCCCACAGGCACTGTCCAACTGACAGATCAATCCAATAGCAGTGGCAGAATGAGAACAGGCAGATGTGCCTAACAAGGCAACTTCCCCATTCCTGCCAGACATGCTGTCCAACCTTGCAAGGGACATCTGTCCTCTTTGCACATATACAATTCCCATGCTTTTGACTTGATGACCTCTCTCCTCGCCTCCCATCAGGCACCAGACTGGCAGGCTCTGTTCCTGTGACTCACAAAAAGGTATCCCTAAGATCAGCAATTAGAGAGAAAAAGCCCTGTCAACATTTTCCAAAAAGGACTTCAGGTTGGCACTCAGGAACCAAAAAAGAAAAGCATTTGGAGTGAAAACAATCAGCCATAAAGATCAGCATTTGCTAACAAGCAAGCCTTAACTACAGGGGGAATGAGAAGGTTCATCAGCAACAACCAAGGGTCATGGGCTTTCTAAGGCAATTGTATTTATGCTGGAGAAAATCAGCCAGGTCTGAGAAGGCTGCAACAGTAGTGCAAGACTCTGAGCTGGAAGGAAAAAAAACAGTATCTGCTTTTTTGCAAAGGTAAGATTACTGGCTTATTGCACAGCAATGAGGAACTGGGAAAGGGGGTAAACTCAGAAAAACGTTGTGAACAAGAGCACTCTCAGACCTAGAGGACTTACCCAGTTCTTCCAAACAGGGGCTCCCGCCTTGCCTTAGCAAACTACAGAACTACGGGAAATTAATTTCATGGTTATCTGCTCTGGTAAAACCCCTGACTGAATGGACTCAAAAAGGTAAACCTTGGGGCTAGTCATAGGAAAATCATTTGACACAGCTAAACAAACCTCAGCATCAGGCCAAGCGTCAGGCATTTGGCACCTACCTTTCCGCAGAGCGGGCTGAGGCTCCTCTTCCTGTTAAGAGACTGCATGGACTGCAGAGACATCCCTAGAGTGCACGTCACATGTTGTGGAAAACTGAAAGGAGGTATGCAAACAGATGGACAGAGCCCTCCGACAGGTCTCTTGGAACAAAGATGTTCCTCTACCCACATAAGAGGAAGCAACCTTCACTAAAAATTTCCCAGTGGAAGAGCAGACCCCTGCAGAGAGTTCACAGATGTGGGTTGTTACAGCACGTACATAGTTATTTGCATTGCTCCTGGCCAGTTACAACCAACGCAGCTCAGTTTAAGTTAGTACAACCCAGAGATATGCTCTAAGCATAAATTAATTAATTCAGGGGCTGCACTCCAGGCAGCCCCTGAATCCACCAATCCTGAAGTCCACCCCTTCTGCCCTGAGCCAAGTGCCACTACAGCAGAGCACCAAACACAAGTTACAGGGGAAAAACGTCTGAGCTTGGCATGCACGTGCCAAGTCAGCTGAATTTAATAGTCTCTCCTTCCAATCCATGAATCAGATCTTCCCTGGAATCTCAGTCAGTCATAGTCTAAAATCCCTGGATTTTGCATTCCTCTAGAAGTGCATTTTGCACTAACTTCGATTTCACTAGAAACACGAATGGCATCAAAGATGACATGGTAGTCACGTGCAGCACTACTACTGGCCACAGCCCCTAGATTGAGAAACCTCTCCCAAAGTGAAGCAGCGGAAGCCCTGCTTGTGACTGCTTCCAGCACTCTAAGCATTCCAATGGAGAAGTCTAGTTCTCCACCCTGAAGCTAAACAGCACAGCTCTCGGCAGGAGAGCAACCTGTCCTGCAAGCAATCCCAGCTCACCTGGGAATCAACATCTTGCTTCAGGACCATAACCAGAGAGCAGCAAAACATGTTTCAGGGGCTGACAGCCCACCACAGGTGGAAGAAAAGCTGTGTGTAACTTGGAAAGCACTGCAGTCACCCTTGCTGTATGATACAGGCTTTCAGGCGTGCACTCCACATTCTTCTGCTCCCTTCCAGATTTGCTTCCATACCCCAAAGCAGTTTACACACACTGCATTTAAATCTGTGAATCCTGGGTGGTTGTGCTACAAAATAAGCTGTGAGCCAGCCCAGAAACAGGAAGAGCCCTGTGAAACAAGGTGGCCATGACCATGGGCACTCCAAAGCAAGAAAAAACAAAGGACCCTGCTGCAGATGTGGACCTTGTGCAGATCTGGTGATGCAGTGGATTAGCTGCCTGCATGTTCACAGCACACTCAAGAACAGCAAAGCCAGCACGTGCCAGCAAACCAACTCCCTGCTCTTATTAAGAGAAAGTTTAATGCAGAACTCCCGTCTGCCCCATTTGCGGGAGAATAGCTTGTATGAATTTGCTGTCAGAGCCTCCAGCCATTCACGGAAGCCTCTGTCTCCCCTCTGATTTCAGCAGGAATCCTGGGATCAAACATATCCCTGTCCCAACTGCACTGTTATCTGAAGTATTACTCACTCTGGCTAGCAAAGACTCTCTGTAAATCCTTCCTGCCCCTCATTTGTGGCAGTGTGAAAGCCTCATGAAGGCCTTTGAGCCATGAGCCTAAAAACCTCTCAGGAACAGATGCCAAGAAAACCTGTTTTGACTGTTCTTGAAAAGCATTCTTGGCAGCAGCAGGATGCAGAGTCAGTGCCTCAGCAGCAAGTCCAGCACAGCACGGCGTCAGCGAGGGCAGCCAGACCTCCATGTCTTCTGATCTGCTGGTGCCAAACTCAGAAGAGACAAACTTGCCTTTCTCACTCACAGAGGTGCCTTTCAGGACTAGAAACTGCCTCCGTGAGACAAAAATCAGGAAAAGAGGTAATATATCAGAAAAGTCCTCTTAATCCCTGAAATGTCTGAAAAGATGTAAATTAAGCCCGTTAGGATTAAATAGGCACATCCTTCCATAGATGTGGCAAGAAAGGAAAAGGTGGTCTCCCTCTGTGGCTAATGCTTCAGCAGATAAAGCAATAAAGCAAAGACAATCACCTTGCACCAGTGGACTCATTTGGGTCCGAAAGAGAGGGGACACTGTGCAGCTTCACAGTCTGTCTGTGGATCTTCTTGTTTCCCATTTCAAAGCCATCTGGGGGTTCTCAGCAGCAGAGGAATCCTCAAAGCTTTGACTCAAGTTTATTCTAAACTAAGATTATATTGCAAAAGCAAGTAATTTCACTAAGGTTATTTAAAAAAAAGAAACTATGTGAAACTTTTCAAAACTGTAAGCTCTTTTAAAAAAATCTTTCATCAAAGTGATTAGGAGTTGGTGGAGCATGGGCTTGCTGAGGATAGTGCTCACTGGCAGGTCTCCAGGTAACAGATTCATTTCATTACATTTTGAACCATTGCTGTATCTCTATGGGGCCAAATCCTAAGGGTAGCCACTTCAACACCACTGCATGAGAACAACTGATTTTCATAGTAAACATGACATCTAAACACGATCCCACAGAAACAGAGTCAAGGAGGTAGCTAACAAACATTTTAAATGCCAAGCAACACTTTGATTTTAACAACATCCCTTACTGTTTATCCCCCTCTTCTAGCTGCAAAACATTTTTGAGGAGGAGGAGGAAATTTCCTGTTTGGCAGATTTTTATGTGGCATTGCAGATGGCAATAGCAGGATGATGTGGAGGGCATAGTTTCGCCTGCAGAATCTCTTACAATATAAAAAGCAGCAAACAAAAAGATCACAAGCAATTGTCTGAGCTAGGTTCAAAGGAGAACGGCCAATGGGAGTAAAAAAAACCAAACTTTTTTCTTTCCTGGTATAGAAAATTAGAAAAATCTTATCTCAACTCAAAGAAAGGTCAAATATGCAACTTTAAACAGTTCTTTTACCAGATCATTGATGAGAGTAAAACTAAGCTTCAGGTAAAGCTGAACTGAGGTTGAGACACTTGCGGAAAAGAGCACAGAAGTCATAACTGGAATGATTTAAAATTGGGTTGGAGGAAAACACTTTGGAATAAACCTCCAGGACAATCCTGAAAGGATCCAGACAAGAAATTAACTAGTTGGTAGTCCTGAGCCCTCTTAGAAGAGCATGTCCCCTGGCATTCATTCAGAGTTACTCTGCACTGTGTGCAAATACTCTTTACCAACTCACAGCTCAGAGTTTTAACCAAGTCAGAGATTAACATACAAACACCTAAAAATGACTTGAATTCAATGGGCTACGCTGATCTGTAGACCACCACCATGCCTGCCTTTCCCTCAACAGGATCTGAGGAAAACCTCACTTATTTAAACGCACAGGAGAAGGATATTTGCACACAAGATAATACTGCAAAGCCTTCTGCAGTTTTCAGCTGCTGAATCTGTGCTCTTCCTGACAAATTCTTGGAAAGGAGGCTCTGTTGGAGCAAAGGAGACTGCTCACATGAATAAGGACTCTATCAGGTCATACGCTGCACTCCGAAAGTACATAACACGAGTGTGTTATGTGCATAACACCATAATATGTGTGTTTAAATACATAACACCAGTGACGCAATTCCCTGTGTAATGCCAATTCCCTATGTGACCATTTGCACAAGAGAACCTGGGCATATTGGGGAGAGACATCAAGACAAAGCCAAAGAGGGACATCGTTGCTGGAGCTCTGAAGCAAGGTACCAAGGTGGGTACCAAGGAGACAGCTGTAAACTGTAAACCCCACATTAACGATCTTCAAGGGACTGCCAGAGAGCAACATCCCTTGAAGGGAAGGAACCATGACCCTGCTCTGGTGACTCCACCAGGAAGACAATGCTATTTGGTCCACTGCTTTAAGTCACAGATACCAGGAATAAAACACTAGCTCCAGTATTTGCTGAGAAAATGCTTGGAAACACTGAACTTCAAGGCATCCAACTCTCAAGCAGGCTCACAATTTTTGAATAGCGACTATGGCATTTCTACGAACAGGAAATTAATGCAGAAAACAAGCCTGGAGCACATTCATGCTGTGAAACTTAGCTCAGCATACTGATCTGTGGCAGAATCCAGACAGTCCTCAGATCAGATTCCCTGTGTCTCTCTCTCAAGGGCATAAAGAAGGGCATAGCTATCTTTCTAGACAAAGACTGGAAGAAGGTGAAGAAGGGGAAAGCTTGAAATGTCTGACAGTCTCAGCCCTTACCAGCCAAGGCAGAGCTTTTACTACAGCAGACCATCTGGATCCACTGAAGAACCATGTCCTCTGTCGCCCCTAAGCACATGTGAACCTCATTCTTCCTCCAGAGTCTGACAGTTGCAGGTGACACACAGAAGCTAGTACAGTGTACGCCTATAAACAGACTAACAGCATCAAATGGCACAATTTTCACCCCTCCTCCCAGCTGAACTGCATTTTCTGGGGACAAGGAAACAACACAGGGGAAGAAGAATGCCTGGCCTAACAGCATGTTCAGAACTGCAGCTCCCAGAGATGAAGAGCCTGTGTGTCTGTGTATACGTATTAAGTACTTCCTCCACTATACAACTAATCCGATTAACAGCTTTAGGAAACTCTGAAATGTTATAATTCAAGGGGTCCCATTCATAAACGGTCTCAGGCTGTTTCTGTACAGAGGTTGCATTCTTCCCACTGGAAATAAAAAAAAAGCAGAGAGCAAGACTTTCTCCCAGGGAAGAATGGGTCCCAATCCCCACCATGCTGAAGTAGACCACCCTCTTACAATTCACATGAGTGTCAAGCAAGCCCCACAAGAGAAGAATCAAGCTCTCCTGCCCCTGTGGAGAGCTCCGTCGCAGGGCAGGTGAACACAGAGATCCCTCTGTGTGTGCTCCACAGAAAGCATGACAGTCACAGGGGCTGCGCGTTTGTCAGCTTGCATTTCCAGGGGCTGAAAGCCAGGGGGACAAATGAAGCTGCTGGATATGAGGAAAAGGCCAAGTGAGTGATGTGACATCACATTTCACCTAATGCAAAGCATCATATGATGCACCAGCTTGGCCTCAGTCAACAAAAGGTGCCAGGAAGAGACTAGTCCAACCACACAGCATGAGCCGTGGTTGTGAGGGACCACTGCCTGCATTACAGGATGTGGGTTATAAAATTCAGTTTGTTTGCCAGATGGTGCAGGTCTGGCACCAGCACAGAGTGAAAGAAACATGCAAGATATGACAATTAAAAAAGCCACCAGAGCAAACTAATACAGTCAAGCACCGTCTGGCTTTGCTTCCTCAGTAGTCTCCTCATCTAGCTTCAGGAACTGACAAAGGGATGTGAAAGAGATGAATGCTGTCTGTCCCACTTACTTAATCCTCATTTTCTGATTTATCTTATGCTCTGAAGGCAACCTACTCCTAATCACCTGTCACCTGAGAATGCACCACAGACCAAAACATTACATGAATGGGCTAAGTGACATGACAACATAGGATAATTGCATTTTCCATAATCTGTAATCAAATTCTATAATCAGATTACACAATCCATAATTTGAAGAACTGGACAGCTCTCCTCTGCCCAGAATTTCAGCATCAGCATGAGTTTAATCAGTTACACTGACATCAGAAGCATGCCTCTGGTTGTGTCATCTTTCACACTCATCCCAAGAGGAAGCTGAAACACCGATCCCCAGAACAAGACCTACACAGCACTTAGATGGCTCCGAAACCAAAGCTAGGGAGCCACAAGGATAAAGAACCAGTCCTTATTTCAGTGATTTATTTCTCTACCCAACCTTTCACCCTACTTGCTAACCTAAGAGTGTAACAGCAGAGAGAGAAAATAAGTTTGTCCTGACCTGCTCTGTCTCCAGTCCCTCTGGTATCTCTCAGAGCTCAGACTCCCAACAATTTCTCTCTTTCCGCATAAAGTGGAGTGGAAGCAACAATACTCCAGGGAGCCCTCCAAACCCCCAAAACCAGTTGCAGAGTATTTCAGAATCTGTTAGAGTTGGAGTTCAAAGCAAGCTCCAGAGTCAAGAAACAACTCTGGTCTGGCACAAGATGGAGCATACATAAGAGCTGTGTAGGGGTGGCAGCATAAGCATGTTACCCCTTCTATTGGCTTTGCAGAAAATCAACACACTTTTTAGTCTGTTTCAATTACAACATCACTTCAAGGGTAGTCTGTATCCAAGACGGCAGTGGGTTTTACCTAGGTAGACAACTGGAAAAAAATGCACTATTCTATTAAGATCATGCATTGCAATAAAAGGGAGGAGGACAATAAGAGTCAAAACGAATGCCAAACCAAGTGGCTCAACTTCAAACACATATCCTTCCAAATTGGCAGAAAGGCAGTTCCTCGTAGAAAGAGACCAGTGCTGTAAATTTGAAAATCTCCCTCAGAGAAGACAGAATTCGGCTACATCAAATTGTGACTTATTTAAGAAAGCTCAGAGTTGGATCCCACCCTCAGTCGCATAACTAAGCTCTGCATGCACCTCCCTGGCTGTGGGAACAGACGTCAGGAGGGAGAGGGAACTCCTTCCTCCCTAAGGATACAAGCAGGGGAAAGAAGGCATCGCCACCCCCGGGCTGCCCTTACCTGAAGTGTGTCTTGCGTTGCCATCTGAGTGCTTTGTTAAGTCAACAGTTCTGTCTATTTGAAACAGCTTCAGATCATCTTCATCTAAAGCGATATCTCCCCAAAAGGCAGCTGGAGAGAAACAAACTGCAATTAGTTTAGTTTTCATTTTGGAGGGAAAGTACAGTTCCTACGTGGCCCATATTGCACTTAAAAGGTGATTACTCTGTGGACTGGAAAAGGGTAATACACAGCAGCAGTTTCAAAAGTACGGATGGAGTGGACATCGGTGGAGGCCCAGGCGACAGCATTTGAATTAAGCCACTGTGCAGACCTATTAAAAGGAGATGATTAGCTGGGATTCCTTGTGTTACTCATTACAGGTCTGGCTGTCAACCAGGTACTAAGGTGGTGGTGTTCCCCCTTCATTAAAGGCTACAAGAGGGACAATCACTGGCATTTCCCTACTTAGTGTGAATGAGCTAAGTCACAGCTCAGATCCCAACTGAGATGTTGCATCCATACCATCCCCAGGCTGACAATTTGCATAAGACAGGAGAACAGCGGTGAAGCAGGCAAGCTCAGCAGCCTATACCCAACGGCTACAGCTGTAGCCTGCAGGACCTCAAACACAGGGTTAGCACTCGGACACACCGCATTGCTCTAAATCCAAGCTGAGGGCCAGCCGACTGTTTCCACTTTGGTGGAGAAATGCCAGTTGTTTGTCCCCTTGTGGATCAGTTACGCAGGTTAAAGTTTGCAGAGTTTTTAATTTTGTGAAAATCCTTGAGTTTCAGCCAGAAGCCATGAAAATAAGGTAAACAAATGGATACCTCAACATTCACAGCTCAGAGAAACAGACTGGAAATCATTTGAGTGGAAAAAATTATACCCCGGGAGTATCCTGACCGAGTTGACGCTGCAGTGTATAGTTACCATTTTGAGAATTTGAACAAAATAAACACAGGCAATGAAGCAGTTCACCAAGCAAAACAGATCTTCCAGAGATAACAAACAGGTTACAGAACTGTTAAAACTCATATGAGAAGCCTGTGTAGGCTGATGAAAAATATAAAAACCAGAGCAAATTAATTGGTGGTACAGTTCAAGGAACTCAGTAAGTCAGACAAGGAGCAATGTTGAGTCACTGTCTGCAACAGTGGCCAGATTTGATGGAATAATTTTTTTCTTCTCTTGTTAAGCCAACAACGTTTACATTACTTGGGGGATAAAAACATCCCATTGCTACACTAGCAACATCACTGATCAAAGTATTCTAGGCCTGGAAAACCGATGGGTTTTATTGATCGTCTCACTTTTACTGCCAGACCAAATGAAATAGGGAACTTCATATATCAGAAACCTGCCATCAAATCTGTGGCAATCGAACTATGAAAGGTTAACTGAGAGAGTTTTTTCTGATACAACATGGCACCAGTTCTGATGTGGTACTTGCCTCCTCTATTCTGCATCTCAGCACCTCAGTCGGTACAACAGCATTTGCCAACATCGCTGGTCTAGGACATGGGAACCGCAAGGAGTCTCTGTCTGCTACTGGACACATAGCAGTTACCACAAATTGCCCCTACCAAAAGCTGCTATGAGCAGCAAAGCCCTGGCATGAGCAGAGTGGGACTCAGCTGCTTCCCCCTTTCCCTGGAACAAAGCTCTAGTTACTTACCCACAGCAGAGGAATGGAAGACAGCCTCATAGGAGGCTGCCTCTGGCTTTTTGGTTGGGTCTCCTTAACAGCACTACCAAACTTCAGAGTACAGAAATACGGGAACAGCTCCAGAAGAGACCGTAGTTAATGCAGACAAACCTACATACAGACTGACATCAATTATAACTAGGGCAAAGCCTCTGTTTGCTACGCAAACACAAAACTCAGGCTTTCCCCAATTTCTTGGCAATCCAAGCCCTTGTGATGAACAGAGAAGAACCTAAAATACTCTCAGATCCCCACCATCTAAAAAGTCTACCAGTGTGGCCAAACATCCCAAGCTGATTGGGAATGACCAATGGAAGAAAGCAGAGACATGCTCCTGTGACTGCAATTTGAAGAAAAGACATTTTATCCATCCAGAGAAATTATCTGCAGTAGCAGTCAAGGGGCAGAGATGAAAATAGCATCCCATGCCATCTGATTCCCTCCCCACCACATTCAGTAAGTCACTATTATATTGGCCAACTATCCATTCCCTATCCTCCTGCCAAACCTATTGTCCTATTTCAGCCCCAGACTAACTGCCACCACCTTGGGCTGTCAGTGGCTCTTTTCCATCAGTAACACACAGTTTGTTTCTCAGGCTAAGATAGCTCATGCCAAAGCACAGCTTTCAGGACAAGCCTGCAGCATGGATTTACATCAACAGACTTGTTACATTTTCTTCCAGCTTTAGCAAAGGAATCTTTCTGTTACAAAGTCATACATCATCCTGAAAGATAGCCCACTACAAAAGCCGAGTTTCCCTAGCATTTATTTCCAGCTCTGCACAGTCCCAGTGTGCTCCAGGGGAACCATGATTTATCACAGTCCCAAACCAGCTGAACAACTTTCCTTGCTGGAAGTCCCGGCTGAGAGTGCTGCACTGCAACTTCTCCTGTGCTGTCAAAGGCTCCTTCCTAAAGGCACGCAAGCCTGAAAGATGCTTGCTTCCACCCCAAGGGAGCCATCCCACAGGAAAGCCCAAGTACTTTATTTTAAAAGGTCACAAGTTCAGAGACTGCTGGCAAATGAAGCATCTCAAAGCATCCCTTCTGATTTCCTTACCAAGGTCTTCTTTTTAATTTAATGTGGGAGGATTTCCAAAAAAAAAGAAAACAAAAACAAACAAACAAAAAAAATTGAAATCTCCAAAGAGCAGGCTAACGAACTTGGAAACCAGTATTTCTCTTGGCAGAGAGTTCTGCAGTGTACAGCCAGGTGCAAACTCTTAACACTCCGTGCAGCAGCGTGCCAGCTTTTCTTTAAGAAGATGCATTAATCACTCTGCATTGTGAGAACAAAGCAGCTCTTATTGAGGCTGATGGAGCCAATATGAGAGAGTTTGCTTCCACACTGGACTAGTAACCTGCACCAACCACCCTCAATGTTGACCCTCACCATGTCCCAGCATACGTAACCAGACAGCATTTGTCTGTTGAGGCAAAGGGGAAGGACAACTGTGTTTAGCAAACAAATCCAGCACTCAAATGAAAAAAAGCAGACTGGCAAGCTGCCTCTGTTTTCAGCACGTTTGTCCCCCAAGAAAAGAGTCCTCATGCTGGTGTCTGCACTGACCGCGGAGCACAGAGGTGCCATGACGCCTGGAAGGTATGGCAGATTGCACTAGGAAGGAGAACATCTTCTAGGAGAGGACAGGCTGAACGGTTTCTCCAGGTGCTTCTCACACAAGCGCAGAATCCAAACCCACCAATGCCTTCACAGTCCTCATTTTCCACAGTAAGTTTTGGGGGGGGCTCTGGTAGGCTCCCACTCCACAGCAATGTGATGGCTCAAAGTGTCTTCTTTCTAAAATCTTCACTGCTCTTCTCTGCAAATGACATTCAGCCCCATTTTTCACCCCAGCACCCTCAAGCAACTCCCTTCTCCCATTCTCTGCTTGTATTTTCTCCTTTCCGTAGTTCCAAGTAGCACAATCTGATTTCAGGGGAGAAAAATGTTTTTCCTGTCTCTTATGAGAACTCAATACAAAAGTGTTCACAACAGTTTAAAATATTCCTTTCTGTGAAAAGTGTGTTTCACTCAGGTCTTTTGATAAAATTCTTGCCCTTTCTATTTTTTTTTCCCCTCAAAGACAAAGTAGGAAAAAAAGATCACCAAGAAAGTCTTCTAGTATTCAGCCAGAAAGCATTGTTCCTAAAAATATATCTCAAAACAAAATGAAATATTGTGATTTGTTAAAAAGAGGCTGATCTCTAACACTTAAAGACAAATACCCAAGGACAGGTATTCTTCATCCTGACCACAGTCATCTCCAAGTTTATACAAGTATAAGAGAATCAGTTGAGCTGGTATAAGGAGAACATAACTCCGTGCTTGAGAAATGTCACCCAATGTCTGTGTTTGAACTGATCTCCAGCCACTAAGCTGGAGCAAAACTTTCACCTATTTGCCCGCCACGACCCTTCACCAGGAAGCCCCCATCCTTGCACCAGGGCATCAGCACAGGCCATAGATTTGCTCTCATGACAGGGATCAACAAAGTAGTCACACTCTGGGTGCTATGGAAGACCACTGCAATTTTCCCTCTAGCACCCATCAGGACCAGCTGTGACACATTCACAGAAAGAGAGGCCCTGGGAACAGGCATACCCTGCCTGCCGGGAAAGCTCCCTCCATCCCATGCCACCTCAAACATAGACTCTCTCACCGACTGAAGCTTTTATTAAGGAACGGCAGGTTTTAGGTGCTGAATGGAATCTAAACCTGGACTGAGGACTATGCCTTCTTACTTGAGCCAACGGAGCCCTCTTTCTGTGAGGCCAGAGCCACACTAAGTTACTGTATGTCAGTAACTGCCCAGGGAACATGTTTTGTTTCAGAAAGGCATCTCAGTTTGTGGAATAATGTCTAAGACAACGGTCCACTTCTAAACAGCAACAAACATTTCAAGAATATCAAAACCTTCTGGGAATCAGAGTGTGAATCCCTGTTCAGACTTCTGCAGAAATCTAAATTGCCTAATTATCATGTGCAGTGCTCCCACAGCACCCTCTCTTGGGAAGTTATTTGCAGGAGACCGAATCAGGCCAGAAATTCTGACTTAGGTTCAATGAATTTCCTTTCCTGAAAGTTGATGATGCAGGAGCAAAGAAATACTTTGGCCTTGAGTTTGTCCAAAGCTGCAAACATACATGTGAGCCTATGCAACAACCAGCATTAAGGAATGACACATGCTCTCCTTTGGCTGAGTGCCTTGTTATTTGAACCAAGAACAGAATAACTCAGTGGCATGGATTATAGTCCCTGCCATAATTAGGTTAGAAGAAAGTTTTTTTTTTCATTTGAATATTCATAACTCTCCTGCTGCTGGTTGCTTCCTCAATCAAGGTCTTCATCTTTTCCATATCGACATGGCAGTGACTCCAGCCCAGTGACCTACGGATCCATTCTTGGTACAATGATGGCACAATGCAAACAGACAGAGTGGGAAATCCACGCCACAGGCAGAAAAGCAGCTCCCTCTATGGGCTCTTAAATGGTTAAACACCTGCCGCTTCCTAAGAGAGCACTGCAGGGGATGGCTGCTGCCCAGCTCTTCAGCTGCCTTACAGGGTTAAGGATGCAGCTCCCCTGTAACCCACAGTGCAAAACTCAAGGGACCGGTTGAACCCTTCCTGTTTCCATTCAAATTAAACTGAGCTGTGTGAGCTTCATAACATTTTTGCTTTCTCTGCTTTCTGCTCTAGGTGACGGTGTGTGTCCCATAGCAGTGCAGATACAAGACGGGGCTTTGGCTGTGCATCTCTGAATTGTTCTCCCCGAAAGCTGTACGCAGTCTGCAGAGTGTCTTGGCCACATTTTACATCTAGGCAAACGGACTTTAGGAAGAAGCTATCATGGACACACAAACATCTGTATTTTGATCCCTGTCCCCCAACACAGACAGACATGCACAGAGCCACCCCGCAGGCAGTTACATTCACTTGTAGACCTTGCTCCCATGCAAGGAAAACCAAGCTCTGCAACCCACTTGGTGGTCCCTCTGCCCAGGTAACCCTGGCCCCCTCCTGCTGCCAAGGGACACAGGGGCCCTTCCTGTTCCTGTCCAGCTCTGCCGTGGCCATGGATGCTCCATTCTGCTGAGGAGCGGGCTCAGTTTCAGCACCCGCTTTTCTCACAAGCCAGGAAGGGCTTTCGGATCCAGCTTGTTCCCAAGTGCAAGCAGCATGCTCCCACTCTGTGCCACCACTTCAAAATGAGATTCTCCCTCTGTGGCTTCTGCCAGCTCAGCACTTCTTCCCTCCACCCTAGTGTCTAGTCCTCAGCTGGACACCACCCCATCCTTGCCTGAACTCTCTCCATTTGCTATTGCTTAGCATTTGAGGAAGCACATAAGGTAGGCTAGAAAAAAAAAAATTGTATTTACTGCACTAAGCCAGTGGACTATGAAGCAGCAGTGTCTCTTTAGAGCATCCAGGGCTGATGAGAAAGCACACATTTTGTGTCTTTAGCTACCAACATCCATAAGCTGCACAGCTGGCATTTTCCTAACAGGGGGAGTGTTCATGAGTCTGTCTGCTAAGTTACACAAAGTTCAGAGCCACACAGGGGAAAAAGTCAGTGCTGACTGAAAAGACCTGGTATCTTGTCTTGCCTGGCAAGATACCCTTGCCAACAAAAAAAAAAAAAAGTTTAAAAATTGCCCCTTGATTTGCCAACTTCATATCACTTAACCCGCTCAGCCGTTGTTTCTTCTGTCCTAGCTGCTACAAGGAGTGCCAAACCCAGTGTTTGCACTAAGCTGTGACCACATTTTTCCTCTTCTTGGCCTAATCAATTATAATTGATTTTAGAAACATCTAGTGCTGGCCTCGCACCAACAGACTGTTACACATACATATATTTTTTAAACACAGAAGTTCTTTTCTGCAATATTCCACAGCCAGGCACTGTCAGCCATCACAGCAATAACGCACAATAGGCAGAGCTCGGGCACGGCCATGGTACTCACACTGCCAGTAAAGACTGGAGCTGCGGCATCCAATTAATCCAAAGCTTCAGCCTGCTGTACACCTCCCAGCCCTTCACTACTGAGCATTTTCAGTAATTTATCATGGAAATCAACAGAGGACACAAACTTTCAGGATTGCCAGACCTCGGACTGCTGGGCAGACAGCAGAGCTTCTCCTTATAACAGCGTGGTATGGAGAAACTTCCTCTGGCACTGTGAAATGTTTAACATCCTTAGGGAGCGCTGCCACAGCTCCTTTTCAGAGGGATAAGAGCAGAAAGCTCCACATCCAGCCTCATTCAAGGGAAGTTCTGGCATCAAATCAAGTGAAGAACTTCAAGGGAAAATTTGGGAGGAAATGCTCTAAGTCACAGAACCTGGCATTTTGGGCTGCATCTCAGCTTACAGGAGTTGGCTTCTGAAACTCATTCACAAGGGCAAAGCCCTGGTGACTCCACAGCCTACCCCAGAGAGGCGGAGAGAAAGTAATACACAATAGCCCCAAAAAGCAGCTGGTGCAAGCAGGAAAAGCCTCTCACAAAGACAGCACTGATCAGGTGCAGCTTTTCATGAAAAGTACAGAAGGGACACAGATGGCAGCTGGAACACGATGCAGGGAAAGGGCAGCCACGTGCAATTCTCTCCCTGTTTGACAGTTAGCAAGTGGTCAAGACAAGCCCTGGCCTCCTATAGCTTTTATCACACCTTGCTCAAAAGTTATTCTGACTCAATAAAGGCAGCAGACAGAGACGAGAGACCTATCCACCAGCTATCTCCATCCCCTGCCAGCTCCTCCACCTTGCAGTGTGTACAGCTCCCAACCTTGGCAAAAGGAGGAACCAGGAACCAAAGCCACAAGTAGATAAAACCATTTCATGTTCTGATCCTAAATGACAGGACCCATAAAGTGGCACCACTTGACAGAGGCAGCACCTTCCCCAAGTGCCTATGAAGCGTTCCTCATTAGCTCAACCTGCAAGGCAGCAACATTGGCTTGGAAATTCAGAATTGCTTCGGCTGCCCTTTAAGAGCAGGAGATGGCAAGGTTCTGGGTAATGAAATCCAAGAATGCCTTTGTCAATTAATTATGGAGAAAGCTGTACTATGCAAGCCCCATCTCACACCCTCCATCATTTTTGCTGCTCAATATAACTTTAATTAATCTTTCCTTTGGCAATTTGAAGGAAGGGTGAGCACGCTGCAAACACCCACTGAGTATTAAATTGATTTCCTATTTTATAGTCCTCTTTCCCTCCCCATTGGCCCAGCTATGATTTGTGGCCCTTCACTCAAAGGCATTTTTTCCACGCTAATATAATCCAAAGCCCCAAGCAACAATCGCATCCAGAAAAGTAACACTTTGCACAGCCGACTGCTTCAGCCTGGCCTCTGCCAGCACAGAGTGGATTCTTTCCTGCCTCATTTTCTCCCTCCACCACAAGAATTCAGATCAATCACCTTATCTCCATACCTACAGCATTTTTGCCTAAAAAAATGGCAAAATTTTTATCCTAAGTAACTAAGCAGTCAGGTCCCCATAGTTTCTTGCCTGCCATTTGTAGAAGTGCATCTTAATTACCAAAGCACTAACATAAAGCCTATTCCACTTGCAAAAACAACTGCCTGGCTGTGGTACCAGGCTGGACGTGTACTCCAGATATCCGGACCTAAAACCAGAAGACAGGAATGCAAAGCTAAATTGAGGTCCCCAAAAACTCCACCTACCCTCAGAGGGAGACATCATCTCACCTTGGGCTCCTGGGGTTGAAAGCAAGATCTTTAGCAGCAAGCACACCCCAGTGCACAAGCCCAGTCTGGGGCAAGCAGGATAATATGGACAACTGAGTGCAGTCCAGCTACGCAGCAATGGAACAAGCTCTTTTGGAAAGGACTGTCACCCTGTGGGGGACACATGCCCTGATTTTCAGCAGTCAACCATTTAAGGCTGGGGGCAGTTAGGGATCACCTGCTCACCCCAGCATCATCCAAAGGACAAACATGGGTACTGGCTGCCAGTGGTTTCTGTCTCAGGCATTCAGGTGCTCGTTCAACACTACTTTCTCAGTACTATGGGTTAGGAGACTTTGACCTAAAACATTGCACCCATGCAACATCAGTTGTCCTACAAGAGCTCTTCTGAGCCTTTGGGCCACCAGCTTCAGTCTTCCAGGGGGAGACAATCCAGGTCAGAACTTCTCCTTAGGTAATTCCTATACCATGGGACTTGCCTTGGATTTATTCCTTCAAATTAAGTTGAGGAATAATAACCTTAGAGATTGCAGAAGAAAATTTTAGACTAAAACTGCTGTGGTTCAGTGGCTAAGTGTTGTCCCCCACTGAGGACATTTCACCAGCCGTGCCCACAATGCAGAGCCAACCATTACAAGTTCCTTTGCAAAACCTGCCCCTTTTCCCTGATGCATTAGGTGTCAAAACCTGAGTGTTTTCACCCCAAGAAATGTAGCAGGGGAATGGGTGACCCTAACAAACAGGCTAGAGTTTCACTGCCACCTGCCTACCCGCAGAAGAAATTGGCTCATCGCAAAAATGAACAGAAGCGGAGTGATTAAATGAGCCGCATCCTCAAAAAAGGAAGGTAACAACCCAGGCCTGCTTGGAGCCAATTTTAAAGGCAGGCTGACAATTTAAAACCACATGGTCCTGGATGAAAGGGGGCAGTTCATGACAGATCACATCTATTCAAGGGCCAGACAAGGAAAGCAAACATAGGCTCATTTTACTTATTGTTCTTTATCCACCAACACCGGGAGAGGAGTGTTGCAGCACTGTTGGAAAAGAGAAAATAAATGAACAGCAGACAGGAAAGAAATGGGAGCTATTTACGGAGGATAGCTAATTTGAGCTGTTTACAGACTTCCCCTCCAAGAGCTTGGGGATGGGAGGGTGGCAGGGGAGTAGTTTCAGCCATTAAAAATACAACGTGAGAATCCATTAATTTTCCATAGAAACAATGTCGTCATAGAAGCGAGACAAATCCGATCAGTCATGCAAATGTGCTGATGTTAAATTCTCAGGCCTGGGTAGGGAATTTGGGTTGCCAAAACCACAACAATGAAGAGATCAGAATGAGATCAGTGGCTGCAGCCCTGAATGGCGTGGTGGGGGCATGGGATGTAACCAAAGGCACCCCATTAGCGGGGTTCATGCCCTCAGCCAGGCATAGGTGTCCCAGCAGAACAGACAGTAAATAAATAAATAAATAAATAAATAAGCAAGCAGCCATCCTTGCACAAGATCTCAAGAACCGGGCAAATGCCACATTCCTGCTCTGCAAACTAGCAAGGACCTTCACAGACTACTGAGTTTGCTCCAGCGAAAGACAGGCTCAGCACCTCACAGGACTGGGACCCTCCCAAGCTGCAAAATCACAGCGTCAGGGAAAAGCAAAAGGTGACGGCAATGGAACCAGGTGAGTCTGTCCAATAGCACAACACAGCAAAGCGGTAAGCAACACAAGTTTAGGAGGGAAACCAAGGAGGAAGCTGGTTGGCACCAGCAGTGTCCCAGGCACATGCTGAGCTGTGAAGCAGTCTGAAACACAGCATTTATGTTGTGTCAATAAGGGGCAACACACAAAAAAGTGTTTTTTCTCCTCTCCCCCTAGAAAAACTCAAAACTGAACACACAACAAAAGAAGACCAGTGGATTTTACCTCCTTTCCTCCCTCTTCCCTCTTAAAAAACAAACTTTACAAACAGTCCCCAGAGGTAGATACTACGCAGGGAAAATTACAGCTGCACTCCAAGCAGGAGGAGTGGAAATCACTCACCCTGGCAGCGGAGCACAGCCCGTCCTTGTGAAGGATCCGGCCATCATCCTGGACTGGCCTCGCCACAAGTATTTAGGAGTTAAAAATAACCTTGCAAAATGGAGCGCTCCACCCCCTGCAGTACGCAAAACATTACTGGAGTAACGCCTGCGACAGGGATGCTTCCGGGTAAGTCTCACTGCGGGCAAAATCGGTTCAAAGAAACATATGAACAAAATTAGGAAAAAAAAAAAAAAAAAAAAAGAGAGAGATCAAAACACATCCCAAGAGATGCTTCACCCAGGTTTGTCCATAAGCCAAAATATCAGTATTTGTCATCACAAATAGTTGTTTGGTTCACTTGTTAAGATTGAAAACACATTGGGTTTATATTTGAAGCCTTTGATGTTTACAGCAAAAGGAATCCCCGCTGCATAGGGGCTGCCTGTGCTTATAGGTGGTTGCTGGTGCCTACAAGCCTGGGGAAGGACTCGGCCCATCAGTGCCTGAGAAGAGACTTGCACCTGCACTGTGCATCTCAGGAAAATTCCCCGTACTACCAATTTGCCCAGAAACAGGCGTTTCCCAAGTAAATCACCTTGATCACGGAAACCTGAGCTCTAGTACCATGCAATCCGAAGAGGTGGCTTTCCCAGAAGGGGATAATCCTGCAGGATACAGTGATACCCCGGATAGGAACTGTGCTGCTAGCTCAGCGTGACACAGCCCAGAGCCCAGGCTGCTGCAAGGACAACTAGAGCTCCCTAAAACATGCCATACCCCTCTGCTCATCCCCTGCCGTTTTAAACTCCTACCAAAAAAAAAAAAAAAAAAGGCTGAAAAGAAACAGTTACTGCCTTTTCTCATCATTTGTATAGAGTAAACAGGATCTTCTGCTTCCCCTTCTGCAGCTTGTAAGCCTTGTCCGCAATCTGTCCCAATACCTCTCTGGATTTGTACCTTTAGAGACACATGGCAGAGGAGCCAGCCAGCCTGCCTGCGCCAGCAGGCACTCTTCATGTCTGCTTTGTGATGGCGAGCGTTACAAGACCGTCAGCAGCACACCCGTCTTTGAATACTGCACTGTGCAGACATCCCTGTGTGGCACACAAAAGTCACAGCGTTGCCTTCGCAGGAGAGATTCACATCCTGCCATGGCCTTCCTTTAGGTGGTTCCTTCTGATGCCCCAAAATCTCTTCCTTTCCAGTTGGCCTATCAGCGCTGCTCTCAGAGCTCTGCTTTCACTGCTTCCTCACCCTTTTCTGAACCTCACTGCCATAAACTCTCCGTTCTTGTCTTTCAGTGTTGATGTCCCACATCAGCTAAACCTAGCCACTCAAACATCCACGGCAATCAGCACTGCAGTCTCAGCAGCTCCCACCTTGGTCTACCCCATTGCAGTTGACATGCATAAAATCAATGCTGTTAGTATTCAAGGCCATTTTTAATTGCCCCAGCCATACACACCACAGTGAGCACCTAGGACTGCATAGCAGCATGATCCTCCCATTATACAGAGCTTTACAAGGATTTAAAGTTCAGATGCCTCCAGTTAGAGGCATCAGTTTTGGAAATGAGATTCGGAGAGGCATCATGCCCTTGGAGAGGACAAAAGTCCTCTCAAGATTCACAACCAACAGCCACAGCAGTCACAATGTTCTGCTTTCTTCAACAAGATCTCATTACTTCCTGTTCACTAAGATTGCTCAGAAAGGTGTAGAATCAGGCTCTGATCAGACCTCAGAACTTTAAACTAGTGTTTACTAGCATAAACTACCTGTACCAGCATACAAGTGAAAGACACTAGCAAGAGAGTCACGGAGCTACAGTCTTTTGTTGACACAACTGATCCTGCACCAGCAGTGAGCAATCAGGAAAGCACCAAGGGGTTAAGTGTCATTACATCCATTAATCTTATTTATGCAGTAGGTGCACAGGAGAAGTCAGTCTTCATCAACACACATCCTATAACGTTCTGGTTCTCTGTTTCACTTCAAGAGCTTAACTACATCTGGGTGAGGACATGCTCCCCACTTCCCAAATGAGCCAGCTGCACCCTTCACTCGCTCAAAAACCAATGACAAAAGCCTGCTCAAGAATATGCATCTGTTTCACGTATGGCTCATACGGCTAATTTAAACAGTTTCCATATGTTGCCAAAAAAAACTGTGACCGAATGCCACTTGCAAATAAATGGGGAGATTGTCTGGCTTCCACAGAGAAAGGTTTCACCACGCAGTTCAGAGCAACAGCATCTTTGTTCCCAGGTCGGCCTAGGCTTCCCCAGCTCCTTCCCCAGCCAGATGCTCCTGACCAGTCTGAACGTTGCCTCCTCCCAGGATCGTGCCACCACAGCAACACGCTTTATGGACCACAGTGAGCAGACTTTGGGAAAGACCTATAATGAAGACCACAACACGTGATGAAGATCTATCTGGTCACGCAGTGAAACAATCCCCTGCTCCTGGTTCCAGAGAAGTAACTTACTCATAGGACAGGCATGCTTTTTGCTCAGCCCTCATCCAGATATTATTATTGGGAGCCAGGCTGTAGCTGTTAGAACTCCTCAAAACATAAATGAGGTTCTTACAGGCTCCATGTAAGCTGTAATTTCATGTTTCCACATTTTGCTGTGCCACCTGAAACGAGCGTCTGACTTTCAATGGACTCATGGTGGCTTCCTGCTCAGTTCCAGCCTGGCAGCAGCTTGTTTGCCCTGAAACAGGTAGACTACATCCAAACTACTGGTCTCTAGCTGGGTGGATGGGAGGACTGAGTAGACAGACAGATAAGGCCTTCACTCAGAGGTACTACTCCCCAAAAGGTAGATCTGGTCAGGGAAGCAGACAATAAATATCTCTATTGCGAAATGCAGGAGAGTCTATTAGAAGGAATTAAAAATTCAAAGGGGAAAGTGCACAAATGTCACTATTTTCCTTGTCAATAATGGCACATTATACTTGCACCACAATAAAGTGCAGTGCAGAAGCTGTGCCTACTGGAACAGGCCTTGTGCGGTAAAACATGCCTTATCTCTTTAGACAAAGCTTGCTGGAGCAGGCACCAAACAGATGTCCCAAAGAGCCATCCAAAGATGTTTCTCAGTCTGTCCTGAGGAAGTGAAGCAATTTTTTTTTCAGTCACAGAACCCAAGGGAGAGCCGGATGTCCCAGCTCCCCATCCCAGAGCTCCACCATTAGACCATCTGCTGCTGCCCAGCACCAGATGGAGTTAGCTTCCCTCTCTTGAGGCTGAAGGGTTTCAAGGCAGTCATGCCACAGAAAGGGCAGTTGGACCAAGCAGAAGATGAGGGAGCTCAGCTCCATGTTCACTAGCACACCGAGCTGTTTCCCTTTGCCCAAAGTAAGGGGATTCACATTCACCAAAGCTATCCTACTTCTACATCTCGTGGTCACTCCCTGTTTGGGGAAGCTGCTGGGGACTGCAGACACAGTTAACTGAAAGTCCTCCTCAAATCTGACATGAAGCACATGAAAAATTACTCATGCAATTGATTCACATGGCTTCCATCATTCACAAATTGCTGTGCATAAAGGGAGGCATCGGATTAGTACGTAACCGATTCAGACAGCTGCAGATTTCCATAGGCACTAAGTGCCTGCAGGCAGAAGCCACTCCTCATGTAATCCCATTAAACAGCTGGAATGAGTACAAAATGCTCTGTGATTCAGCATGCTAGCAGCAGCCACCTCTGCCTCCTCCACTGGTCATGCAGAGCCCTCTCTAGTTCAGCCTTTTCCCGTGGGTCCAAATTACAGGAGTTACTTCATGCCCTGAACTCTGCAGGAAGCCTGGAGCACATGCAAGCATGAGGCTAAGGTAACGGAAGGCTACTCTCAGAGAGTCACAGGAACATGTCCAGGCTCTCCATCACAGTCTGTCTCCTTACAGTAAGATCTAGCTTTTGGGGAGATCACCGCAGAACACACAAGTCTTCTCATGAACAGAAATCAGTACACTGGAGATTGAATATAGAAGGAAAATAAACAGCCAGCCATCTCCAGAGGCAAGTTGGGGGAGTTCATACAAAATATAACTGTAGTAGACCCAGCTCCAGACAGGAATCAAAGGTTCTGAAGTCAAGAGGATCTCAGGTGAAAGCTGTTTGCCATTTAAAAGCCCTTCATGGCATCCAGTATTGTTTCACATCACAGCAGATGTGAACAGCCATCATAAAACTATAGTGTTAAGTAATTTGAAGGAGGCATCGTTAACCCTTCACCTCCTAGAGAAGGCCAGCCTAACCCAGCTCTGTCCTCTCATGCAGCAAGACTGACTTAAAGAATCCAGTAGAAGATGACATTCAACAAGATTTATGCTTCATGCATATGCAAATATTGTCTACCTTCCACACCTCCATCAACTGCTCACTCATCCTTAGTGCTTTCCAGTCACATTTGATCCCAAATACATAAAATCTCCTACAACTTCATGGAAACTGGAGGGTCTTTTAGTGAAGATTAGCTATGGCCATGACTGTCCAGACAAGCGCATGCACAACAGAAACACCATCTCACTGCGCATCCAGCTTGCGGAATTGTTGGTTTACACTCCCAGAGGCAGCTGCTCACATCTATTTTCTCCCCCTCCTCCTTCCCAGTCTCTTGTTCCTATGACTTCTCCTGTGCTACCACAAGCACCACAGGACTGGGAAGCAACATGGTAAAAACGAACTTGGTTTTACCAACTCGGTAAAAAACAGTTTGTTCGCAACCGGATCAGTCCCTCTCTGCACTCAGTTCCCACAGCTCACCGATACTGGGAGGAGGAAGATGGGAGGGAAGGCTGTCCTCCTCAGCAGCAGCCCAGACCTAAGCCAGACTAAAGTGGCCACAACTGCAGCCTCAGTGAGCAGCTGCTCAGCCCTCCTTAGCCAGTGGATGGCCTTCTACTTCAGCACAGTCCTCCCTCTCTTTCCAGCCTTGTCCTGAAAACAAAGCATCTCCCAGAGTAACTCATCCCAGGCCTTCACAAACACTCCCACGGTTATATTAAATACATAACCTTGAATGGAAACCCATACCACTTCTGCTGGCCATCCCTCCCTGAAACACCCGAGCTGCGCCCTGTGCATCAGCCCAGTCCTGCCTGTGTCAGAGCTCAGCTCCCCACTTGGCCGCAGCAAGTACTCAGCACTTTTGCAAGGGATCTACATGCTCCCATGCCAAATACCCAGAAAAACACAAAGTTAGCAAGGAGCCTTGGAAAGACTGGTGCCACAGCTCACTGAAGATCACATTGGAACACCGATGCAGAGCATTGGCACACACTCCTCCATGGAGCCACTCAGCTGCCTAGAAGACAGAGGCTTTTCTCATCCTCGCTCAGTGTGCACCTCCCTGGCTCTGCAAGAGAAGAGGAAGGATCCCTGTCATCATCAGTCCCCTTCACCCCTGCCTGAATCCTTTCCAGGAGCTGCATAACACAATTGTATAGTTAGCGACTATCGCAATCATAAGCAGGGCTGGATTGAAGGTACAAAAGCAAACTTCATTTTTGACATTTCCCAGCCTTAATAAAACATCTTTACATGGGGAATGAAGATAACGTCTTCCCCTGACAAGCTGTTTGTGCCCTCTGGATAGCAAGCAGCCTTGTGTCAGGAGCGTGCCTGCCTTTGAAGTGGGAGTTTGCAGTTTGACAGAAGCAGGGAGCAAAGGGGAGAGGGGACTGAGCCGCTTTGAGGCAGTGGCCAAGATTTCGCAGTGCCAGCAAGGTCTCCCTGCCTTAGCATTGCTCTGAGGCAGTGAAGCCCTTTTTTTTTTTTTCCACTCAGGGTCTGAAACATTTCCCCGCCTCAGGCAAACTGATGTCAGGAAAAACTCCAGTCCAAAGAAAACTGCAAACTAAAAACTAGCTCCAGTTTCCCACAGCCTTAAGCCAGGCCTTGCCATGGGCACCCCGGGCATCGGCAGGAGGCAGGGTCATCAGCCCTACTGGAAAGAGGAAGGTACCCGAAATGGGAAGCGGCTCATTTATTGCAGAAGGACACCTGTGCTGGGTCAGAAAGAGGACAGTGCCTTGGGCACTTGCTCCAGTGGCTGCTGCTTTTCCACGTCTCCTGCTTCTCCAGAAGATGCCAGGGACAGGAGATGAGCTCCACAGGAGAGCCTGAGGGAGCTGTAGCCAACGCCTTTCCCTCCAACCCTCAGCAGAAAGGATGAGCAGGGAGATCTGCCCCTGGCCCAGCCTCTCATGGAGCAGGATCCCCATGCCAGCTCTGGATCAGTGGAAGGCAAAATGCAAGCACTTTCCAGAAGGGTTGCCTCTATCAAAAGAGTTTCCAGCTATTGAGGTATTATAACAGCCCAGCAGCAGCAGCTCTGCTGCCCCTCCTGTCAGTTTTCCCTCTGCAGCCACATCAACACCACCGCTTTTAACCCATCAAATGCTAGCACTGCCCTGCATGGTACACACCCGTACTTTAATATTAACCTTGTAGAAGATTAAAACCACCATAAAGCAGCATTGCCTAGCATGGAGATCTTCAAGCTGTACTCTTGTGATCCCCCTCCAAATTTTGCACAGACTTGCAGTATAGAGGGGAGCAAACTTTCACCCACTCTTCATGCACCTGCAGAGCTCCCTCACCATCAGACACTGAAGAGCTGAGAGCAGGCAAATCTGTACGTAAAAAGGGGTATTACTGGGGTCTAGAAGTCTGAGGAATTTTAGAAATGTAATATTTAAGGTAGTCCAGAAAACATAGCTCAGTTCCCAATATATCATCCCTCAAACAAAGCAACCAACACATGACAATTGCTTCTCCACACTCAACTACACAAGTAGCCTCATGTCCATGTTTCATTCATTTATCTGGACATTGCTGCCCTGCATCAGTCTTCATCAGACACATTCAAACACTCCACACTCAACAGTCATGTAGTATACACACCACTCCTGAGACACGATATGATATGATGGAGACTGTTGAGCTACAATGCTGACAGAGGGACGATGTAAACATGTCAACTCAACTTTTATTTCACACAGCCAGGAGGAAATTGAAAGCACCAAGATCCTTAAATTTCTTGTGTCCCTAGCAGGAACTGCTGCAACAAAAACATACTGATAGCACCACAAATAAAAAGCTTGCATCCAGCACAGAGATTTATACTTTGTTTGTATTTAATGCTGGTTAGGCAGGATGAGTATAGTTCACCATGTCCTTTCACATCAAAGGTGTCCCTGCTGCAGGACATGGCACAGCTGTCACATAGGAACTGGGTATCATCAGATGGGGAACCAGTATTTCTGTGACTGGTGATGGCTTCACATGCTAAGGCTGGTTTTATCTCCTCACCAGGTCTGACTGCACAGGAAATGTTACAAGATCAGTGACAGAAAGTGGCCCAATGAGTCAGAGAGCAACCAAAAGGGAGAACACATCAATGTACTTCTCTGGGCTTATTGCTAGTAGGCCCTTTTGTGTGCATACAACAGATGCTGAAAATCAATCATGACTCATGTGAAACCTCATCCGCTCCGCTAGTCCTCAATATAGGGCAAAAAGGCATTGGGAATTTTGGGGAAGACAATCCAAGGAACTTTGCAGATCTAGAAGTGATAAATAAAACCCAAAACACTCCCCCAAAAGAAAAAACAATGCACAGCACTAAATACACATGCTTTTGCCATGAGCAGAGAATACTGTGTATAAACCACTTGAAGGAGGTGCACTGCCACTGCATGCTTCCCAGATGCCATCAGAATGAGAACATCTGTAGATGTCACAACCTGTCTATGTCCACCATACAACCATATCACAGCAGCCAACTGCTTAGCTGAAGCTCGGTAAAGAACAACTTTCATCTTTCTCAGAGGTCCAGTAGTAAAGACACAATGTCCTTCCCCAAAATCAGGGCCATCACAAACACAAAGTGCTTTCTGAAACTACACCAATCAGCCACAAAACCTCATTACCTCCCTCTAACAACAGGAGTTTCAACCTTTCAGTACTAGAAGCAGCCCAGACACTACAGTAGGGAGTGCATCCCCTTCCTACACTGTTCTTCCTTCCATCACCTCCCACCACAATTTGTTAGACTCTTCCCTGGAGAGAACAGGCAATGGGGGAGCAGTGGCATGCACCTCCTACGGTCATTCCCTCTCCACTGCAAATAAATTAATGGGCACATTCAAAATTACCCCTGAAACCTGAGTGGTGCAATACTCGCCTGCAAAATGTGCTGCAAAGAAGCATTCAGCAATTTCCACGAGGTGTAGAGCATGGCTGGTACTGCACTCAACATTTCCCCAGCCAGGGGGGTCTCTGAGTTCTTAAAAAAAAGGATTGTCTCACTATAGCAAAGGACGAATATTTCCTGATATTAAGAACAGCTGTGTTGCTCTGACTCCTCCCCAAGGCAGAGACAACACATGGGAATCTTGGTCTAAGAGGAGACAAGAGTGGAAGCTGGTAGGCAGCACTGACTAAACCTCAGCAGCACCCGATGCACTGACTCACAAGTGGGTAAGAAAGGAGTGGAGGGATGCTGCAGTTAACCTCTGGCACTTATCCCAGGAGGCTATGGATACTAAAAGTTTATGCAGGTTCAAAAAGAAAGCAGATGCAAGACAAAGCTATCCAAGATCATTAAAGACAATGAACCATTTCTGGCTCATGAACTGTGGAGTCTGCTACAGTCAGGGAGACTTTTTGGAAGTATCACTCTGTTTTCTCCTGCTTTTCTACACCTCCCTTGGCATTTGCTGCTGGTCCAATGGAAACAGACTACCGAGTTTGTTTTGAGACAGATCAGCCATTCTTAAGCATTTACAGTACATTTCTAAGGGATCATTTTAGCTTTAGCAAAGCTCCAAATGCAAAGAAACAGATTTATAAAAGGCCTTTAGAAAGTATTTTCCAAGTGCTTATCCATACCTTTAGGCTCCCAACTAACTTTGACATTCTGGTCTGAACTGCCTTTGGTGGAAAAGAAGAAGTTTTTAGAGAAGTTCTTTAATAAAACGGCAGGATGTAATCACCTCTCTGGGACATTCTTAGAGAGAAGTCACAGTAAAGCATGCAGCATGTTGGGCATTGAATGACAGGGCAAGGCATGTAAGCAGAGAAGGAATAATGTGGCTACCAGCTGGGAAACTACTGAACGTGCAGAGCCACAGATCAGTCTTCATGGCTGAAAAGCTTCTCCGATTCCCCCTGCTTGTAGTTTTATTCTGACCCAGCTCAGGGAGCGACAACAACAGGCTGGATCCTTCCTGCCAAAGCACCACGAATGGTTTGGAAATGGGGGCCGGGGGGGGAGTTGAGGAGAGCTTGCTTTGCAGGGCCCAACTTCCAGGCAGCAAGAGGGCGAGAGAGAAAATGCAAGGCTGAAATCATCCCCAGACACATTCAGCTCACTCAAAGCTGCCAGCAGTGGGATTTAGCCAGAGCTTAAAGCAGTTCTCCGTGACTCTTTGTCACAGGAGTGTAGGTACAAACAAACAGGAGCTGGAACAAAGGGAGTCAACACACATTTTATTAGTAAAAAGTTAATCAGCTTAAAGTGTGCAACTAAATAAGCAAAGCTTACATTAAAGTGACCCGCCAAGAAAAGATGCCATGGAAATAAAGTTATAGGAAATACAATATAGCCTCTATGTTCTTTTGTAATCCAGCGTGATAAATATTCATGATTCTGGGTTAATGGGGTACCCAGCTCTCAGCCACCACAATAGTTTTTTGTTTATTCATAAGACCATGAACTTTGGAACCATGAACCTGAATTTCAGGACTCTGCATTCATGCATGTTAGCAAAATTTGGGGCAAGGCAGGGGGATGGAGACAACATCAGAACCCTGGCTTGTGGCAGTGTAACAGAGGTTTTTGATAATGAGTAACAAGAGCCTCAGGATGCACAAGACTTCTGGTGTATCCATTACCCTCTCTGCCTCACCACCAGCAGAAGAATGAGAGAAGAGGCACCACCTGCAACAAAACTCCATCCCTCACCTCCGGCCTCTCCAGAACATGGCTTATTACAGAGTTTCCCTCTCCAGAGGACAACGGCATCCTCAGGACAGCCCTCAAGGAAGCAGCAGCTGCCTGCATCACATAGCAGCATCACGGAGCAGAGGAAAAGGTCCACTCCTCATATGGGAAGGAAGACCTGTATGCCTGTAAACACACCACCTTGAGCCTTCATATTGACTGAAAGGGCACTTTGGCATTCTGAAAACAGTCCTGCAGTGAGAGGTCACCAAGCTCCAGCCCAGCATTCACACCGGATAGCAAATATCTTTTCAAAGCACACTTTAAAGGGTCCCAAACCTCCCTAGCCAGCCCCACATCCGTCTGATCCTTTGGTGGTGCCTTGTTCTGCTGATAGTAAAACTGGGAAAGCTGTCAATATTGTTACGAGATCTTCCAATGTCTCTACTCCCAGTTGTATTAACATGTACAGATTACTGTTCACCCTTTCAGGGTATGTGAGGAGTCTCCAGGTTAATGAAGGACAGGGGGAAACTTGTTTGTTTTTTTTTAAAAAAAACAAAACAACAACAACAAACCAACAACATAGAAACCGAAAGTTCAAAGCCTTGAAAGCAATATGAGGAAGAGAACATTAAATGCTGACTCAAATTAATTTTAAGACTCGTGAGCTTGGTTGGTTTGTTTCCCCACCCCTGCTCACAACTAAAAGCAAAGATCATGATTCAGGTCTTCAGGAGTTTGCTGGTATATTCCACTCACCAAAGTATCAACCTCTTTCTCTGCAAAAACGTCCCATTAGCTTTTCCACCTTCTCCCACGAAGTGTACTGAACCATGAAAGCAAGCCTCCAAACAGCCTAACACCTAACATCCATCACTGTGGATCAGTCTGCTTGGTCTGCAAACAGAGCTCCTATCCCTTCACTGACCCCTCAGGGTTTAATTGCCTATTTTAGGGAAAGTGCAGCCTAAGATCTGTAAATTAAAAGGATTTGTTCTTCATACATCTTCCCTTAGGACAACCCAGATGACAAACCTCACCACAGTGAGCTTTATTTCTCATTTTGGGCAGAGCTCCTCCTTTTGCTCAGCTGAACCTGAGCAGCAATAGGACAGGCTTCCTGTAACAATACAAAAGTCTGAAAGAAACAACAATGCTCCCCTGGATTGTAAGTCTTTGACACTTCAGTTGCAATACCTCTACACAGGACTGCTATAAAATATTCATACATAAAAAGGAATTTAGCAAGAACTATGAAAGTTGAGAAATTAATACAAAACATGAAAGCATTCTTTTAAAAGGAAAACTATTTCTCCAATTAGTGAAATATCTTCCTTGCATCACAGAAAGGCTCTGTCTAAAAACCGAATACATAAGTAAACAGCAACAGCCTTCTCAGAACTGCGGTATCCTGCTCAGAGAGCATGTATTTAGCATTTACCTTTGTCATCTTTTATCTTTGCAATGGCTGCATTAGCACAAAGACAACTGTCCACATGGAGGAATACATAAACGTGCACTAATTGGGAAGAAAACTCTTTCCTCATTCTCTGTGTGGAATTTTGCACAGAATGTCGTGTTCCTCCTGAAATGGGGAACACTCCCATGCCCTCTAACCAGCTCCAAGGACATGCCTCTTCCCCTCACACTTGCCACAATCTACCTTTGTAACAAGAAACCAGTGGGACAGCTCAAACCTACCGGCTCCTTCCATTTCACACCAAGCAGAGGCATAGCTGTGAAATACACAGGCACCACAAAAGCATCAGGACCCAGCCACCAACACTGCCCAGGAGGACAGAAAGAGCAGGCACACTTGATGGTCTGAGGGTCTCAATTTCATGCCTGCTTGCAAACCCCAGGGCAAACGCGTCACACCTCTGTCGGGAGATGAAGGAATGTACAACGGGCAAAGAGGGCAGAAGGACAGAAAATGCTCTTCTCAATGTCAAGAAAAAAAAAAAAAGAGGGCAGCCAGGAGGTTTTACTCCTCACGTCAACATCCCATTACTAACCAGCAGTTTACCTTGACAACAGAGCTTTCCAAGAAAAGGCAGGGACTTGGGCACTTGAGCAATGGCCTTCGGAGATCCCAGTTCTCTGCCCAGGAAACAGAAAAAAAAACCCAGCATATCACATATCACCTTCCTACTGAAGCATGACAAAGAAGAGAATATATGGCAGAAGAGGCCAAAGAGGGGAAAAACAGAAATCAATAGGATCTAACAGAGCGTGACGGAAAATCACTTCCCCCATAAAAAGAGGTTACTTGCCAGGTTAATGAATCTTTTCTGTTCTGTACTTAGACACCCAGGAAATGGAAGGGGTCACAGGAGCAGTGTGGGTGGGAATGCAATCCCTAGAACATGCTTTCAGGAACAATCAAAGGTTAGAGATTAAATCCAGGCAGCGGTCAACTGCACAACACATCAGCAGCTTGACACACAGGCCAGCTGCAGCTCAGAGCGTCGCTGAGCAAAACACACTTCCACCGTCAATAGCACAGCAAATAAGAGGCTTCTCTTCCAGGGCAAAATGAGCCCAATGGGCCACTCCAGCCCCCCGAAGGGTCAGCCCCAAGAATCAGAGCATCTCTGCCTTCCCAGGTCAGCAGTGCCAGCGCAGACAAAACAAAATGGTCTATGGGTCTCTAATCTGAGTAACTTCAAAAAACGCAAAAACCAGACTGCACCAGCAGGCACACTGCACAAATAACTCTGAAAGCTCTTGGCCCAGTGGCCAAAGCTTCTCAAGACTCACTTTTAGGTAAAGAGCTGTGCCTCACTGTTGCCAGGAACACACAGACAGCAGACAAACCAGTAGAGAAGCGTCTGGACAAAGGCCAGAGACAAAATCTGGTGCCCACAGAAGCCCGAACTAGACCTCCAGAGCATCAAACATAGGCAAAGCCAGGTGCTTGTAACTTTGCAGTTTCTTCTGACTGGAGCCCTATTGACAGGCTCCATAAAAGAAGCACAGACCCTTGCTGTTTTATCACTCCCTGGCCCACATCCAGTTTGAGCTACTCACAATAGGCCACCCAAGGAATAGCTCTACTTGTGCCCAAGATACTCAGTGGGGGAAATGCAGGTGCGTGATTTCCATCCCTTTCAAGGCCACCTAACTTGTGGGTCACTATATTAGTTTGCCCCACCGCCTGCCAGAATAATTTAACAACTGCTCTTTCTCAGTCTGGGGCCTCTTGACTCGAATGCAGCTCAAACACCTCTGCCATGCAGCTGTCCAAGCTTCTCCTGCAGCAGTTGCCTCGTTTGCTACCCACTACCCAACTTCCACAAGAGACATGGATAATGCAGCCACAAGTCCTGTTTCCCAGCCATATTTGATGAAGTATCAGAATAGGACAGCTGTTCAAGACAGAGTTCCATGTCACATCATTCAAGTCTACCTTCATGCCCAAGGAGCTACATCACAAGCTCCAAAGTACAAGCTTGGAGCTGCAAGTCCAGTGCATTTAAGTATTTTCACATCTGGGGAATTTTAAAGCAAAACCAATGCCTTACTGAACCAATACCTTCGTGACACAGCATCCTGCCAACACGCACGTCAGCGGGACAGTCCTCTAGTTCCACCACAGTCATCTGTCCCTGGAGCAGGCACAGCCCCTTCTGTCAGGCACAGCCCCTTCTGTCAGGCACAGCCCCTTCTGTCAGGCACAGCCCCTGCTAGTGTGATGCAGGGCACAGTTTGTAAGTAAATCTCTCTCCTCTGTCTTCCAACACTGTGGTACGGTTTGCTCTGCAAACAGCTTTGGGGTTTGCGGATGGAGAGGTTAAACAGACGCTTTTTGCTTGGGTACTGACATTTGCACAAATACAAAATTACTTGAGAGGGTGCGAATTTCTGTTCGGGTCTGAAGCTGAGCTGATTCATGGACCGGCAGCAGCTGCGGGTCTCTGACAATTCGCATCAGCCAAACCAGAGGGTGATTTACCAGCGGCTGGGGTTTCGCGTGGGCTTCCTTCTCAACGCGCAGTTAAACATTTCTCTCCATTCCAAGCTGGGCTGACACAAACTGGCCAAGAAAGAGCAATCAATCACCAAGAGTTCTTTAATCAAGAGCTTCCTTGCACATTTAAGCAGTTTCTATTGACAGAGAGCCTTCCTGTTCAGGAAGTGCTAGAGTGGATCTAGCATCAGCACAGGCGTACATCAAAGTACAGGCGCCCTCGGAGATCAGCGTTTCTGGGAGTTCAGCTACAACAAAGGAGGGGGGAAAAAAAAAACAAACAAAAACAACAGAAGACCTAGTAGCTGAATGAAAACAACAGCCAGTTTCTGCTCAATCATCCATCCCTTCTGAGCAGGGAAAGCACATTTCAGACCTAGTAGAAAGCAGTTTTGTTGCAGGTTCATACCTGCAATACCTATGATCCAGGAAAACCAGGCTGTTCAGTGTCAGAGGCACCTCCTTCCTTCCAATGCTGCCCATCTCCGAGAAGAGCATGCAGACCCCCCCATCAGGCCAATGTTCTCTCCTCAGTCCCAGCACCATCTCCTTGCAACAGACAGCTCTGGGCTCCGATTCACAGAAGCCGGCCCCATCATTTCCCTCCAGCTTCTCGAAGGAAAAGGGAGATCAGCACAGCAGCCCACCTATTACGGCAAATAGCCCATCACACAGAACCAGTTCCTCATGCGCTGTGCAGCAGCACAGGGCACCACAGCACAGGGCTGCTGGTAAGTGACTGAGGATGGAAGAACCTACTGACCACGAGGAGACCAGCATGAATTACTGCTGGGGTGGAAGAGGAGATGGGGTACCCAGCGGCCTGCAGGAGAAAGCATTGCAGAACACCTGAGGCAGAAAGCAGAGAAGCATTTGAGCAATCCTCCAGGGAGGGACTGGAAAGAGCTTCAGGAAAAGGGAACATCCGAAATGGGTCTGAAGGAAACACAGAGGGAAGCAGGCAGAGAGCACAAGGGTCTCTGCAGCAAAGGCAACGTGAAAAAGAAGGAAGTGGACGTACTAGAGAAAGGAGGCTAGAAAATCCAATGCAGCAGGCACACGGCAGCTGCAATTTCCCCCAGCCTGGGGAAGCAGTCACTCGCCTGGGATACACCCATGGGCACAGTTTTAGCAGTAAGAAAGAGATGGCTTACCAGTAAAACGCAGCCAGTCCTTGCATTAGCCATCCAGCAAGGCGCAGGCACACTACGCAGGAGGTTAGGACAGGAAGAGAGTACAAACTCCAAGCACAACTGCAAAGGTAGAATGTAATTCCACAAGTAGAAAGCACCTTGAACCAAAATGCTCAGCTTTGTAAACTTCTGAAGCCTGCAAGAATCGCAGCACAATTTTTAAATGCCTTTGGCTGGAGCTCTGTGAGGTACTAAACTTCTGCCACAGAACACCTGAGGAACGAGTAGTTGTCATTGATCAAACCTGTGCAGGCCATGGCCAAGGGCCATTCACAGGCCATCTGTGAATTGCACCCAGACTACAAGTTCAATGACAGCTTTACAAGGTCTTTGCAAAGAAGACAACTCCAAACACCTCTTCCCCACCCTACCAGGCTTCTTTAATTAAATAAAAGCCCCCTGTCCTAAGCTTGCCCATTCCTTTTCCTGTCCATTGCTAAATCCCAAGGTGCAGGCATAGCACTGAGCGTTACATCTCATGCAGGACAAGCAGATCCAACATGGCCCAAGAGGTGTCAAAGGTCAAACATGTTTCTGTCAGATCCCAAGTGGACATCTAAATGCTGGAAGGACTTCAGACCTGTATCTCAAGTGCTTCTTTTCCCGGGGATCATAAGGTTTTGCTCTCAGACTCCCAGGCCAACGGCTTCTCTATCTGGGAATCTCAGCTGCAAGAAAATGCTTGGTGGTTATTTTTTCTTTAAGCCACAGCCATTAGTTTATGCTTGGCTAGGATTATAATAAAAGCCACTTTAAACCTTCCCTTTGAGGAGGAAGCTTCTGCTGCAGTTCTACCTCACTGCAACACCTCCCCAACAGCAAACAGCTGCATCGGTGAATGCGTATGAAGACAGAGTGTCTCCAGTAGTCCTCACCCACCTGTTTTCTGTTCTGTAACTCCTGTCACCTGCCCGAAGCAGGTAAATTAAAGACTGAATAGTCTGTTCTCTCATTCTTTCCCAGACCACCCAAAAAGACTCAGTCAACTTCCTCCTCAAGCATTTAACCCTTCCTGCAACATACCCGGGAAAATACATAAGAGGACTGATTGCTGGTGAGAGCTTACTCCTTCCTCTAGAAATGTTTGCATCAGCACTGAGGAATCCACAGACTGGGTTATGTCCCAGACTCTTCCCTCGAAGCACACGTGTAAGTATTGGTGGCAAAGAAAGGAGGCAGGAAACTTTCTTTTCTGGAAGCCCACATGGCTTCTGATGTCAGGAGACCAGGATTCAGCTCCCAGCACTGCCACCACCATACTGACCACCCTTGGGTAAGCATTGGTTCCCACCACCATCTTCTATGACCCAAAGCTCTGTGCTAGAGGCACTGGTACCTTCACCACAGCTGCACCACAGCTCAAACCTCTTGCCTCAGTTCTTCCCCTTCTGAGCTCTCGTCCTCAGCACTCCACAAGATCCCCAGGACCAACTTAATTTGCTGGTGCCATCTCCCTACCAGAGCCCTGCTCCCATTTCACAGTCTCCCCATGCCAGGTCTGCCTGCTCAGGAGCTCTGCAAGCAGCGGCCCAGAGCAAAAGCCATTTCTCTGACCAAAGTCTCATGGAAATAATCTGAACTTGCTCGCAGGACTCATTTGTACCTACATGCAATTCCTTCTCAGTCTGGCTCTCTTCAGCAAGGCAAACTCTCCTGAAGGGTACTTGAGACGTGCAGTGGTGGCAGGAGCCCTGGATCCTTTTGGCACCTGGCTCAGGAGTAGATGGTGAGGCAGGCAGGTCTGCCTGCCTTCTAACGCAAACACCTGCACGGGAAACACCGCATAGCATCTTTGGCCTGGGAGTCAAGACTTGCAGGTTCTCACACGAGAATAAACTGCCTAGCCACAGCAGACAGAACCGTGCCAAGAAACAGGGGACTCCAACACAGGATGCCCTCAACGGACCCCCCCCCCGGAAGCTGAGCTACCTGGGGAAATGCCAGGCCTCGGGAAGCAACGCTACATGCACCTCCAGCTCACAAAGGGCAGGAGGAACGACACTAGGAGCCAAAGTACCCAGGAACCAAGATGCTGAGACCAAACCACAGATTTTTCTCCTCACCTGCTGATTTAACAAGTGGAAAAGAGCCTCGCCACAGGCTTGCCGCTGGCGGGAATGGGTCATTAAGCCTGTAAACATCCAGGGGACAAATTATTCAGTGCCCAGCTCTCCTTCCTATTTCTGTCTCCCACCTCCCCTTACTGACTTAAGTTGGACTACACCATCTCCAGAGGTCACTTTGAACCTCAGAGATTCTGCTCTTCACCTCAAATTAAAGTTCATATGAACTTGCACAAAAATAACCACCAGAACTAATTGCATCCCATTTAATTCCTTTGGTTCCAGTTTGCCTGAGGAGCCCCAGAAGGACATGCTTGTTTTGCATACGAGGCATCCATAGCTTCTCCTGCTGCCTGTCCATCAGGCAGCCTCACACAGACCTATACCCTGGCCTGGGTATCTTCAGCTGGACCCTCTAAGCAGCAGATCTATCTGAAACACACATCAGGCTTACAACATTTTCCCATCTGTAACGGAGCAGATCTGGGCAGGAACCTTTGTACTGTTCCCTTTGAAAAGCTCCCGTGACCTGCTGCAACACTCAGCAAAACCCACCCCGCAGAGTCAGCACTGTCACCTCCCCTGGCAACTCAAAACGCCCTGCTGCCGCCACTGCCCCTTCATCAGCCACGCAGGCACTTTGTCCTCTCTTTCTGCTCTATCAAAAAGTCAGGAAGGCAGCCACAGATTAGGAAAAGGAGACCCTGGATGGCTGGAGTTAAGAGGCTGAGCAGCAGTGGAGTTATGGCACATCAGCTGAGCCCTGCTAAGCAGGCACGTGTTTGCACCAGTGGCTCAGTAGTTGCAGTGATTTAGGAGGTTCCCGCCCTGTGCTGTCCCTCTTGCGTTGCTGTTGGAGATTATTATACCCTGAGCTAAAGCAACACAGAGGAACATGTGCCAGGCTGTTCGCTCAGAGGCTCAACCATCCACAGTCTGCACTCAACCTCAGGGCATGAACAGCAAGGGTGAGGAATTGGCAAGCTTTTGCTTCGTAACCTGCCAGATCTAAATCCATCACGGCTTCTGGGTCGCAGCCATTAGCCTGCAGAAAAAAAAAAATACGTAAAGCACTATAGTTTTAGCAGTTTTGGAAAACACGTAAGTGGAGCAGCAGTTTGTCTTCACAATGGGCAAAGAGCCTGGTACAATCTGCAGCCACGAGACCGTGCACAGGAGCCCATGCCTACAGCGGCAATGGAAACATCACCACAGGTCTCACAGTGCCAGCTCCATTTCCACAGACCATCAAAAACTTTCCCTCACAAAACATACCAAGCACCTGAGCTTTTCACAGCAGGTCTGCAACCACTGCCCTCTCGCCAGTCATGCTTCTAGACAAACGCTGACACTGTCCCACTAATGGAGAAACTCAGGAGGTTATGAAGACTTGGGCTATAACACATCAGGCACAGAGTGCCATAGGCTTCCTACGTAGGCGTTTGACAACAGCCCCAACACAGCCCATCTTGGAGGGACAACTCCATTAGAGGCGTCTTCACGTCATCTCTTCACTCATTAACCATGGCTGGACTAACCCTTTGGGATGGCGTTTGCAGCAGTGAACACCTGCTTAGCTCTGTGTCTGGGGCTGACTTTAAAAACTGGAGCCATCCAGTGCACGTGCATGGTATGCAGGGAGAGTCTTCCCTAAGTGCTCTGCACTTAAGGTTGATCAAGTCCACATGGAAAGAAACTGGACCGGAGAGCCAGAAAGCACAGCCAGCCAGGACAGACTGAAAGAGCCAGAGTCTCCTTCTTCTGCAGAAAAGATGACTGAAATTTGAGAAAGCTGCTAAGTGCTCAGGGGTGAAAAAGGCTGCAGCAAAGCAGAAGGCACCATACTGTCCTCCACAGCCACAGAGACTGGATAAGAAAGGCAGACTTAAACTGCAGTACCAGAGCCTCAGGTCAGACAACAGAAAAGCCAAAGCAATGCCAGGCTGGCAGCCTCCACCACAGACAGATGTGTGCCAGCAGTGTCAGAAACACCAGCCTGGCCCCGGGCTCCAGAAAAGGACTGTGTGACCTCCAGAGGTCTTGTTCACTCCTTCCCTTCTATCAGAAAGAAGACATTGGAAAAGTATTGGAGGCAAACACTGAGAAGTCAGAATATAAAGATAATTTCTGTGATTGATCCTGACTGAATTGCATTGACAGGAATAACACACATAAGGTTTTTCTACCCAGTAGGAGAGGAGGTGAGGATGTGCAATGGAGGGAGGCTGTCATTTGCAGTCCAGGCTCTTCTCTGTGTATGCGCAGAAGTGAGAGGCAGAGAGCCTGGAAGATGGGGGGACTGACTGCAGGAGAGAGACAGGGTCTTACAGCAAAGGCAGGTAAATGACAGATTGGAGAAATAATTCCTTCTTTTTCCTTTTTGGTTCCCTGTTCGATGTAGGTAAGTCAAATTAAAGCAAATCAGAAAGTCTCTGTGTGATCCTTAAAGGAGCGCTCCTCATCCTCCATGCACCTGACCTGACAGTAACACCAGTTCCAAGTGCAAATGAGACACGCTGTAAACAATGCCACGCTCCCGAGAAGAAAGCAAGGACAATACATTTTCAGAGAGGAAGGCCAAAGCTACCATACCTGCAACTCTCCCGGTCTGAACCACAGCCATACCACTAACACCTAGTTTCACTGGAAAGAGATGAATTCATTACCATTTAGGAAGTATACACAAATACAGCAAAAGCATGTTTGGGTGGGCTGGGTCCCATGCTGATTAAAAAGCATTAAAAAAAAAAAACCTCCACCAAACCATCTATCAAATCACAAATGACTTGCTGGTCAAGGAAATGTTTCATGCAAAAAATACCCTGTGGAGAGAAGAGGACTGAGTCAAATTTTGGAATAAAATCCACCACTCGTAACACAACCAGCACCTGATGCCAGTTAAACAACTTGCTGTGCGAGGCAGAGGAGCTCTGACAGACGTAGCCTGGGCAGAGCTGGTCTTTGCGAGCAGATACAGCTACGAGTCCCCCAAAAGCCGTCTGGAGAGAGCTGATAACAGCGGGAAGCTGTCACCGAGGGACACTGAGGAACAGCTAGGAGAGCGTTCTGGGGGGAAAGCCCCAGCTCAAAGGAGAGACCAAGAACACCACACACAAAGAAACTCCTTCCTTTTTTTTTTATTCCTGCAGTATTAAGAAAATAAGACTTTACACAAAGTTATCTGTAAATGGAACAAGACTAACAAGGTATCGATTGCCGATTTCCCAGCAGAGAAGCAATTCACAAGCCCACAGCATTCGCTGGTAGCTGGAACCAGGAGGAGTAACAGCCACACAAGAGCAGGACCCCGTTTTCCAAAGGGAAAACCTGGGTTGATGTTCCCTTCAAATGAAGATATCGGGGATGACAGAAGCTCTTGGGGAAATCAAACGGTTGAACAAGGGTTTACAGCGAGCTCGGAAACAACCGAGCGCGGTCCAACGCGGGAACGAAAAACTCTGGAAAAGGGAGGGAGGCAGCAGCTGGAGGCTTTCCTGGAGAGGATGCGGCACCGCGCACACCGGCATCCGTGAAGCGCCGGGGCTGGCGGGGAGTCCGGGGCCGGTCCCACCAGCTGCTGCCCGTCGGGGTCCCCGGGCGAACCCCCGGGCAGGCAAAGCACCGCCGGGCATTTCCTTGGCCTTGCAGGGCAGATCTCGCGTGGGAGGGACGGATAACAGGTGGGTGAGCGAAGAGATGCGGGGAGAGGGGGGTAATTAAAAAAACAAAACACAACCAAAACAATAAAAAACAAAACTAGAGGAGCCTGCAATCCGCAAGTAACAGGGGCAGCGGGGGCGCAGGTTGGGGGGCGACCCGAAACCCGGGACGGGAAGCTGGGGGGGAGCTCCCCGGGTGCCCAGTGGGGTTCGGGAGGGCAGTGGGACACCGAGTCGGCTCCCGGGACGGGAGGCTCCTGCCGCGGCCAGGTGAGCCCGGTACCGGTCCCTCCCTCCGGTACCGGGGGAACCGAGAAGCGCTTCCCGAGGACACCTGTCCGCCCCGCCGCCGCTCTTCCAAACTTCTCCCGGAGCTGCAAACCCGCCCGCTCCCCTACCAGCTTTGCAGGGGTCGCGGTACTCCATCAGCTCCTCCACCGCCTCCGCTTCCCCCGCCGTTAATACGGCAGCACCCCCGTCTCCCGTCCCGGCGGTAGAAGGGAGAAGTAGCAACGACAGCAGCAAAAGACGGAGCGGGGCGACCCCGCAGCCCATAGCGGCG
>WHYT01000008.1:0-78323 GCA_009806455.1 Tetrax tetrax
GTGCCTGACCACTCTTTGGGAGAAAAAGTTTTTCCTCACGTCCAACCTAAACCTCCTCTGGTACAACTTGTGGCCATTTCCTCGGGTCCTGCTTGTTGCCTGGGAGAAGAGGCCAAACCCCTGCTCATCACAACCTGCCTTCAGGAAGCTATAGAGAGCTATAAGGTCTCCCCTGAGCCTCCTCTTCTCCAGACTGAACAATCCCAGCTCTCTCAGCCGCTCCTCATAAGACTTGTGCTCCAGACCCCTCACCAGCTTTGGTGCCCTTCTCTGGACACGTTCCAGGGCTTCAATGTCTGTCTTGTAGTGAGGGGCCCAAAACTGAACACAATACTCGAGGTGCGGCCTCACCAGTGCCGAGTACAGGGGGACAATTACCTCCCTGCTCCTGCTAGTAACACTTTGATGCAAGCCAGGATGCCGTTGGCCCTCTTGGCCACCTGGGCACACTGTCGGCTCATGTTCAGCTGAGCATCAACCAACACCCCCAGGTCCCTTTCCTCTTCACAGTCCTCCAGCCACTCAGCCCCGAGCCTGTAGCGCTGCATGGGGTTATTGCGGCCGAAGTGCAGGACCCGACACTTGGCCTTGTTGAACCGCATCCCATTCAGCTCAGCCCAGCGATCCAGCCTATCCAGATCCCTCTGAAGGGCCTCCCTAAAGAAGCGAAAGTAGTAACACAATTCTGAAGAAAGGTTACCTAAAGCAAATATGTAGGTATTAAAAACACTGACAGTGTCCTGACCCAGCTAGACTTGCTTTATTTCTGTGCCCCTCACCAGCAGGCTTTCTTTTAACTTGGAACTCTGCTTATGTGCATGCTCAGTCCTCTACCCAGATAGTTAGCTGCCTTCGGGAAGAGGGATTTAAAAAAAAGCACTACTGGTTTTAGACCATCACAGACTTTCTGATAGCCTTGTCTTCAGAATCTTGTATAGTTTTCTCTGGAAGAGAAGCGGGTATTCACTGCCAAGCACATGACCAACCCCTGACCTTATTATCAGGCTAATCAGTGTAGATCTGCAGGTTCAGGATTTCCTTACATATCCTGGCTTGCTGTGAAACTAGTTTTATATCTGAATGAGGCTGTTATTGCTTTTTATGGCTATCTGATTCTTATCCCCATGAAATTGAAAGTTACAAAGAATACTGATAAATAACATGACTATAGCTAGACTGGTCCAAAGAATAAAGAAGGTAATAGATTTGGTTTTGTGTAATAAGCTTTTTCTCTCATAGAACACATAAAATATCAAATAAGCTCTTTTCTGATGGTAAACACTCATAATACTTTGAACTCTCTGAATTATAAACTATTAGCCTTCTTGTTATGTATTCCTTTTTATTTTTGTTCTTGCAGAGTCTGGAAAACAAAGCATATGGTCACATTGCCATTTATATGAATTTCTAAAAAATTCATCTATTCAAAGGGGCTATATAAATTTCTAAGTCTAGCAGAATGTGATGAAACTTTGTGTACTTGTGTAAAGTAAGTCTTTCTAGATAAGTGCGTGTCTCTTTTGAGAGTGAAGAACTGCTGAATGAATTGGGCTTAAAACCAAGGGGAAGCTGATAATGCCACCCAGGAATTTGCAGTCCAAATTCAGTTTGGTCACCATAGTGTATTACATGTTTTTAAAAAAAGACTTTGTCTCAGTGCTACAACGAGAGGTCAGAGTTTACATACACTCTGCTACATCTAGCTGTCAAGCTGAAAATTCTGCGGCTTTTTAAGAATGCTAATTTTCATGCAAGACAAGTTCCTGCTTCCTAGAACATGTCTAATGATCTTATTTATTATGTATGCAGAGTTTTCCTTACAAAAATAAGCCTCACAATTAGTGTTAAACTCACCTTGGTATAAATGCCAAGTAAACTGGCTAAGTTTGAATTCACACCAGAAGAATGTGCACTTCAGTGCACAATGTGATGCCTAATTCGTTGCTTCTGAGTGGAAAAAGTACTATTTTTTTTCCTTGAGTGCTCTGCACTAGAATACTTCTGAGTAGGAAGATTGTGTCCTTTCTTTTGCACATGCTAAACTTATTACTAAGGAATTTTCCTATCGGAACTCCCCTGCCAAATGGGAAACAGATAAGATAATTTTCTCATCGCTTTACTGTGTTTAAATAATATACCAATTGGTTCAACTTATTACACATAAATTTTAATAACCCAAAGTGGCGGTGTTCAAATAAAATGAACTAGGGGAATGCCACTGCTCTGCTTCAGGAAGGGAGAACCAGGATTGGTTACTGTCCAGCTACCTAAAGCAGCAGTACTCCAGGAACATGAAATGATAAAACCAAAGCACTTTTAAAACCTGTTTTGCATTGTTAATTATCATAGTTTAATATCTTAAGCAATAAAAAAGTTTGCATCAGTTGATGATGCAGGTATGAACACAAGTTTGTAGAATTCCATACAGTATCTGCTAAATAAACAAGTTTGGCAGCTTAGCAAATATCATATGATTGCAGCATCCGTGACTAGAATTCAAACAGTGATTTAACCTCCTGCAAAGAGTTTGTAAATCAGAACAGCACACGCCAGGGTTCCGGACAGTGTCTGACCCCAGGGAGTTGGAGGAAAATATTTTTTAGTGCATGGCCCTTGTGCAGAACCGCCCGCATCAAACGATTGTCTCCTTTGAGTTCCTTTTGAGGGACTGCAGGCCCAGCAGAAACTGCTGGTTGGAGGGGAGGCTGGCAGACTTTGGGATGAGGAGTATCACCCGCTGATTGGTCCGACGCCATTCATTGTACAATCTACAGTGATACCTAAAGGATACCTGGGGAGAGAAGAGAGATGCCCTGTGTTTAGAGTCGTTGCCATCCTCCAAGGACTCAGCTGGGGTTTTGGGGGAAATACCTTTAACTGGAACAAAAAGCTGATAAGCTGCTTAACTGGGCGGGATAAAAATGAGCAAAAAGCAGCAGGCAAGGATGCGAGCTACCATTGAGATGGCTTGTTTCCCAAGCTGCTACAGTAGAGAAGAAAAGCAGCCCGTGCCCTACTTTCTGCTGTTGCCTACCTATCATTCCCTTTTTTATAACATGAAAAATCAGACATCCTGCTTCTGCTTTCCCAAGAAGTAGGATTATTGGCAGCCACTTAAAATGAGAGTGAGTTTGGGATAGTATCATGCTGCAAGTTGTTAAGCTGACAAATAATGTTAACTGGCTGGATGGTAGCTGTGTGCTTAGCTACACCAACACTGACAGCGTTGTACGTTCTACCCCGTAACGCTTTATTGCTGAATGCATCAAATTCAAGATTGCACAGACACAAGGTGAGTGTCAGCCATCTGCCACCATGTGTGTATCTCAATTTAGACTTTGATTACTTTTTTTTTTTATCAGCTAACCAATTTCAACCTTACTGTGGTTCTGCTAATAATGGAAGCGAAATTCTATGTTTTGTATACAAGATAGCTTAGCCCTATATATGTTTTAAAAAAAGTTTACTGTTTATTGAGAACTAGGTGTAGTGGTCTGTGTATGATTATGTACATGTGCATTTTTAAAAAAAGCAAACAACTGTGAATTGGCTTGAGCCCTTTTGAGTGAAATGTACCACATGTACAAGAGCACATATCATGCTCTTGAGCTGTGGGCAGGAGGGACCCATGCAGTGAGCAGAGAAGAAAGCTTGTCTTGTTAGCTGCTTTTATGTGTAGCTGTTTATTTGTCACTGATTTTTACGCACCTGTGCCACTTCTGTAGGTCAATGCTATTCAGAGCACAGAGGGTGCCATAAAGGCTGGAGTAACATGCTTGGTTTGCACACGTGGCTAGAAGATGCTGCTGACTCCATTTGCGTTTGTGCCGCTGTGGCTGTTCATGCCGCTGTCAAAAGGGGCTGTGCTTCTTTACTACCCCTACAGCAGTGACAGCTGGCTGCCAGTGAGGTATGGAGGGATAACGAGTAATATACCTGCCTAGCAATGTATCCTTCAAAACCCTTACTGAAAAAAAGGTGCTCTTAACGAAATAATTTACCTTTCTATAAAATAAAACCAAGGACAAAATAAGACTTTTTTTTTTTAATTAGAAATTTATGCAGCTGTCTGTTGTTAATGAGGGAAACCTACAGAGCTTTTACTCACTAATAGATTAATTGATTTCCCGCCTTTCAAGCTCCTCTGCTCCCCCTGAAGGTAAAGCAGTCTGCACCTCCCTTTCTGTGGAACATCACACATGAAAGAACATGAGAAATACCTTTTAGAAAGGTACTGCAGGATCAGCAGAAATCATGTGGCAGGGGGAGGATGGGGAAACAAAAAACAAACTACGTACAAAGACAAATGCCATGCAAAATACAGTGACTGCTTCAGAGGAGTGAGCTGGAGTTCAGGTTGAGTTTTCAAGTAGCGTCACATGAGGTTCTCTGAGGAATGGCTGCACTGTTAAGCCACGCTTTAACTGCTTGTTTAAGTCATTTTCACAGGAAATCCTAGTTAAGTTTGACAGCTTTGTTTACAACGGTTTCTTGCCTGGAGGCATTTTGAAGTGATGTCATCTACTGAATTTCAGCAGAGGCACAGTTACTCACCCTAAGCTGTTACACTAGATGCAAAAATCCTGAGATACTGAGCAAAGGCCAAATTTATATTGGTCCTTGGCACACCAAACTCCTTTGTTCACCTCTTCAATGGCATAGCAAGGGAGGGGTCTATCCTTCTAACTTACTCTGAATTAATGTGGGCTAGCCTTTGTTTTAAACCAGTAGTTATGTTATACTGCAAGCTATAGGACCAAATCCTGTTTACTCCAGCCGGATACTTGATCTTACAGGAGGCACGATTACCTGCACGCAAGGGAAAGCAGAGTGTCACCCTGAATTCTTAGTTTAAATAGCAATCTCTGTTTCATGTCTGAAGCTTTCTTCTTGGGAGCAGCAGGCTTTTTGTGTGTGTCTGTACATCTGTTAGTGATTAAATGCAGAGGAAAAGCAACAGGATTTTATTAAACATGGCTGTTTTAAGGGAGGGGATGAAATACTTTTGGATGCCAAAAATAGCATCTCTCCCATTCTCTGCTCTCTGAGATAACTGTGGTGTGTAAATAATCTATATGCCAGCTTTTGCCTCCAGAGAAAATAAGCTGATTTCCTGGAAGTAAAATGAAGTTTTAGTTTTCTTAATTTCCCCTGGACCTAAAGGAGCATTATATCACATGTTGTGCGTAATTTACCCCACGGCACTCAATATATTCTCTGCATAGCCATAACTAAGCAAGCAGTACTGGATTCTCCCACTTCTGGAAATTCAAGGGCAGGTGCTGCTGAAGCACTTGAATGGGGCTGGCACTTCTGCGTGCGGGTCCATTCCTTCCTGCACTGTAAGAGGAGCATGGAGCCTCCCCAAGGCAAATGCACGCTGGGGCTTTCCTGCATGACTGATGGGACTCTCTCTGCTGAGCAGAGAGCAAGGATGTCTTCCACGTGTAAGGTGCTCAGTGCCTTTGTAAAGCACTTGCTTTAAATCTCTACCTTGATTTTGCAAAACTGGCCTCTGAGAAAGCGTACAAAAACACTGCCACTCAAGCCTATTGTCTTAATCTGCAGATATAATTAAGCTTCCTCAAAACTTTTCTGTCCAGAGGGCAACGAGGGCAGCTCTGTCCTGAGAAGACAGCCTGAGAGTCCTTCCCACCAAGTCTCTCTGTGCTGTCCACTGAGTTAACCCCATGCTGAACAGGAGGACTGCTGTGCCCTGAAAGGCTTCCTGCCTTGCCTTTCCCTGATGAACACAGTGCTTCATTAGCCCATCCAGCTCCTGCTGGCTGGAGTAACAGACTGGAATGGAATTACATCTTCCACAACTCAGCGGATGCTGAAGAATACAGTATGTCAATTACATCAACCAAGGTATGCATTTACATCAGGCTCTCTATCACCATCTTCCCCAAGTGCCGGTGACACATTTCTCTGTATGCTTTCAAAGGGATAAAAGTTATAAAGTGAACAGAAGGGATTTTTGCCACTTTCCATGCAAATGCAATAGATGGTGTTCGGTACAACAACTGAGATGCTGCAGAAGTCTTAATGAGCAAGGTCAGATATGTTCATGGGTAATTAAATCCAACTACTTAGCCGCACTATCCCTTGCAACGTCTGTTTTGGTGCTTGTGAATTATGTGTATTAGGTGAACTGGTTCGCATTTGGGTTTCTCAGTCGTACACAAAGGAAATTTGAGCAACCTTTTCTTGAATACCTGAGTCATGTCTACGCACAGTACTGCAGGAAATACGAGTACCACCTCACCTCTGCAGTACATGGCCATCCTGTCAAAGGGGAGTGCTCCTGCTGCTTCACAGAAAATGGAAACAGAAACAAAAAAAAAGAAACTAGGAGGCTGAGGTAAAACTCTGAGCCCTGCTAAAACTAGCCTGCAGTGCTCTGTGGGTGAGACGGGGTTTCCCTGGTGTGAATGAAGTAAATGAGATGTTGCTTTCATAGCTTTCTTGGAGCTAGTGGCTAGGCAGTGTGGGGTTTTCCTTTCCCCCCACCTCCCCTTTTCCAAGCTTACTCTGGGCTCAGCATAGGAGTGTCTTGCTGTGGGCTAGCTCCATAAAGCAGTTCTTAAAATGTAACCTCCTCAGCAGCTTACATTGATCAAAAACTGCTGGAAGGGGTCAGCCGTACAGTGTTTCACCACACCCACTGATGGGGAGCTGGGTGCTGCTGGCCCTGTGGGACTGGTGGCTGTGCCAGCACCACAGGCAGACTGGTCTTGCCCGCACTCAGGGCAGCACAGGCTCAGGTGAGTTTTCCCTCTCATAGCAGCACAACCTCGCACCATCGCACAAGCACTGTTCTGTTAGTGGGAATGCTCCCTGTCTGCATCTGCTGTTCTGTTCTCCTTCCCCCACCACAGCTAGAGGTGTGAAATGTCAAATTCAACAGTAACCTGGGGGTTTTCAGTGTACTGCTAGGCCATGGCTTGATAAACACTTGTTTTGGCAGCTGTCCTCTGTGTTCCCTTCATGTCTGCCAGGCCAACTGTTCGTTGGTGTCCCATGGCCAGGAACTGATCTCAGTTTAACAATTTGGCACAAAACACGTGGCTTTTAGGATAGATTAGCATGTAAGTGTCAACACACCTGGCTGCAGGATGGGAATAAGGCAGCAATTTAATCTGCACTGCAAAGGCAGCTACATTTCTACAAACCTGGGTATAAGGTGATTTCCACCACGGACTTCCCACAGCACCATGATCACGAGGAATGGGGAAAGCACGCGATGCACCCACATCTAAGGCTTCTGAATTGTAAAACTGGCCAGATGTTGGATTAAAATAAAGACTGAATCCTCTGTGGCAGCTAGGTTCTTCACCTAAAACTCTTCTTGTGTGCCGTGCCTTCAGCTTTTGCACATTATCTATCATGAAACCCCCTCCTGTAGCATCTGTCTTTAACTCCTCCATGTTAATTCCTTGTCTCCCTCTTCTATCCTTCTGGTGTTTGGGATCTGGGAATTACTGACCCCATAGGCAAGCTGTCTTTCTGGTTCTCCAGAGAAATTGAATGGTGTGGAACCAAGAGGTTTCTTGCAGACATAACTTAAATTTATCAGTACAGCAGGTAACTATAAGCAATGCTTATATTACACAGTGGTCCACCCGCTCTAGAGCACTCTGTGTAATTAATTTTCTCATTAGTTCTTTCCCTTATTCCTGTGAGTTGAACAAAAAAACAATACTTACTAGGGTCCAAAAGAGGTAAATAGTGAAGAGTGCGACAGTGAGTGCAATGAGGCCAACAGCTTCTAGCCTACTACTAAAGTGCAGATGGTCCACCGCTCCTCGTAGACACAACCAGCCAGAGATGGTCGCCAGTGGAGTGATAAACAAGAAGCACACCATGTCTCCAAAGAGAGTCCGTTTCTCATGCTGGGGGCCTGGGTTCTTCAGCCACTGGAGGTAAAATGCAGACAAAGCAAGCATTAGCACAGGGAGGATGTTTTCGTGGAGACGAGCTGCTTGCTCACAAAATGCAGACCTGCCCCTTGGAGAAGGGAACGTGGGCCATACGCAGGATATGGCTTTGGCTGTCCCTAGAGACCTCCCACCTGAGCTTCTCCCCTTTGCTGCCCGCTGGTGCACACCTCTAGCCGTGTGTGCCTACTGCATCATTATTCATCAGTAAAAGCTGCCTTCAGAAGGGGAAGCGTTTTGCACAAGCAGCCCGTGGCATTTGGCTGCTGAATTGTTTGAGAAACTCCTTCATGTGGAAAGAATCACACGCCTTCCCGACAACTCAAGAGTGTAGAAAATGTTTGTTAATATTCTGTATGCTCTTTTAAGACTTCTTTTTTTGTTGTTGTTCTGCTTGTAATATTGGCAAAGCCACTTTCAACTTGCTTTCAGATACTCACGTGCAGGCAGAGTTGAATGCACACGAGGTTACTCTTATTATGAGGACACTAATCTTGCAAAACAGAGTGCCTGAAAGTCAACTGCTGAAACCAAGGTTGACTGAATAGCTACCAAGCCCACGTGCCCATGTTTCTATAAACAGGATTTTAGATAGCAGAGGTGACAGAAGTTTGGCCTACAACAGTACATGGAGACCTTTTAATAAAAAACCTCATCAATCAAGTCAATATTTGAACAGGAAGACTACCAAGCCCTGCAATTTTTGCCAATGTAAGCTGTAGGATTAGGTTGAAACCGTCTGCAGTATGCTTTTTTTTTGTTGCTGTTGTTTTTATAACATATAACCACACAGACAGTAATAGCAAGGATAGCAAATATTTCTTACTGTGGCACCCAATCAGCCTGGGGGCTGTACCTATCTCCCTAGCCACCGAGGGCAAACACACCACATGCCGCACCGGACTGTGTCTGCCCCCGAGAGCCCACGATCTAACCAGAGGCATCAAAGCCAGGAATGGGCAGTGGAGGCTGAGCCAGCGACCGTAACCCCAGCTTCCGGCGCAGCCAGAGCTGGCACGGGGCAGGCTCTCAGCTCCCAGTCTGGCACATCCCTCCCAGGCCCCTGACTCCGAGCGCAGAGGCCGTGTCGAAGGCAAGGCCCATGCTCTTCCAAGGAGCTACTGCATCATCTGTCATCAGCGCAACAAGAAACCAAAGCCACTGCAGCTCTGAGCCAGCAGAGGTGGATAAGGCTCACGCATCCTTAAACTATTCGGCCCTCTCGTTCCTCCCAGTGCATTATGTGTGTCAGTAGAAGTCCTGTCTTTTTGCCTTTATTCCCAGCCACCTCGGGTTTTTTCATTTCTTCCCTATTACAGTGCCGCAGCAATGACCCAGAGGAACAGCAGGACTCAAAGAGTTTTGACAAGAGAGAGCAAGGCTAAGAGCACTGTGCAAGCTAATGAGTATTCCTCCTCTAGCTATCCAACCCCTCTATTATTTTCAGACCCTGCTTCATCTTTTTCCACTTTCCCCACACCATGAAAACAAATACAGCATTTATCTCTCCATCTTCATATGGGGTAAAACAACAGTCAAGAAATTGAGTGCAACCAGGAACAGGCAGTCACTAATCTGGCAGTAGCAGAAAGACATAGATCCGTAGACAAGTTTGCTTCAGCCTCACTATCTCTCACATGGAAATAAATTATCTAATTCACGTTATTTTTGCGAGGTTTTACTGCAACACAGTAACTCAGCAGCCTAAGATCCATTTTCAGGAATTTAGGAAAACACAAAAATATGTGCATAAGCATTTTTTGCAGGATGCAGGCTTTTAATTTGCTTGAATACTTTTAAAATCCTAAGGAAGCGGGAAGTGCTTCATAACTGCTGTGTACTCCTGTAAGGAAGAAGCTGTAAGGGTGGACACTAGTTAAACAGGGAGGCTCAATATTGGGTTTTTTTCCTTTCCAAGCAGTGTCTTAAGCTCAAGTTTATTTATAATACCAGAATACTGGGTGTGGTGGGTTCACCCCAAACCAGCAAGGAAGCACCCACGCAGCCGCTTGCTCACCCCCAGCCCATCGGTATGGGGGAGAGAACAGGAAGAAGCTGCAAGCACACCTTGCTCCATTAGAGCTTGTACAACACAAGGCAACCTATGCTTACGGTTGAACTGCATTTTATTGTAACTTTACAGAGAACCTACAACGTCACGTGTGAATGGCTCACACCACTTTTCCTTGGCGCTTTCATTCCATTTACTGAAAAATACCCCCAAGGGTGTGTGTGTAACAGTTCCAGGTTATATTTGATTGCTTCTAGACAGGACTGGTTGCAACCATCACCTTGTTCATTTTCCACAAATCTCTGTAATGCAAAACTGCCAGTAAAATGAGAGGAACTGAAAGCATCTGGTAGTGGAGCTTCTGCTTTGAAAGGCTAACTGTGAAAAGGTTTTGTGAAAAGTATTTGTTTAAAAGGCAACCTGCAAGAGAATTACTGAGCACCTGCACTTCTCCTTGACCTCAACAGGAACTGCAGGTCTTCAACACTTTCCCAGGGCTGACCTCAAAATGCCAATATCTCCTTATCTCCGTGCTATGTGGTGACTGTCCCCCCCGTAACTGGGCAGTGAAGAACGTGCTGCAGCATTTCAGAGTCCATTTAGCAGAGGCTGCATCCTCAAATCGCAGTCTGTTGTGTTCCCTTTGCATCCATGCAGCTCAGCTGGTGCAAGAAATACCATGCAGGAAGCACATACACTAAGGCACGTGTTGTCAATAAATAAAACCCCCACTGCTCTACAGTCTAACCTTAAAAGCTGGAGAAATTTCCTTAGCTAGTTCTGAAGTGGAAATCAAAAGCAACAAATAAGTCATTTCAATGCCTGTATTGATTTCAGTCACAGCACGTATTTTTCTCCTGAAGTAGTGCAGACATGTTTCTAAATCTACTTGGAATCACAGAATAATAAAATCATAGATTAGTTTGGGTTTTCCTGTAGGCCCCCTTGAGGTACTGGAAGACTGCTCTGAGGTCTCCCTGGAGCCTTCTCTTCTCCAGGCTGAACAGCCCCAACTCTCTCAGCCTGGCCTCATAGGAAAGGTGCTCCAGACCTCTGATGATCATTGTGGCCCTCCTCTGGACCTGCTCCAACTGGTCCATGTCCTTCTTACATTGTGGGCTCCAGAGCTGGACACAGTACTACAGGTGGGGGTCTCAGGAGAGAGAAAGTATTAGAGTACTTCTGTTTAGATTCTAAGTTTCAGTCTTTTGTTTTGGAAATGTGCACTGTCAGGTTACTTTATAGCTGAAAAGCCAAGTCAGCAAACCCTTTTGTGAAACAGAAACCCACACACCGATCCCAACAAAGTGCTGAGCTGATTAATCAGCGTAACTGTACAGCAGGGACCACCCTGCTGGCAAAGATCGAGGCGAAGGGCCAGATGCAGCTGTCAGATCTGCACTATGATACTCTGAAATCGGTCCTATTAAAATGTGTCAATGTGCTCAATTATTTCTACAACAAATTGAGACTCTCACAGTAATAATTTCCATTTTCGAAAGGAAAAAAAAAAAAGAGGTCATTAAAAAAGGGTCATGTTTGAAGCAAAATGCTGGCCTGCCTGGCAAAGCACTACCTTACCATGTGCTGTCTTAAAGTGAACAGTGACTCCTGTTCCTGATAGAGAGGTGGAGAGCCAGAGTAACGTGACCAAACTGATGTTAGCCAAGGCAGCAAGCACAAACTCAAGAACAGGTAAGCACAGTGCCCGATGCACAACTGACACAAGCAAAGAAACCTTGTGCCTGGAAACTAATACAGACCTGAGGAGAATCCAGCCCCTCGAAGAAACCTGGGGTCCCACCTCGTCCATCACAGTGACACATACCAAACGAGGTCTGCTCAGAAGCAAACCAAGAGCTAATGGCTGTGGCTGAACGACATCTCTCTGCTCCCCCAGCTGTCCAGGCCGTCCCTTCAGCAGTCGGTGCTGCTGCCGCGGTTGCGTGGACGGCACACGCTGCTCCAGAACGTGGGGCTCGCCACTCAGCCAAGCTCAGCTAAACAGGACAGGAGCTGCTCAAATGACCCAGACCATCGGCCAGCCAGGGAACAGGTCCGTCCCAAAGGGCAGTCACTGCAATTGGTCTGGGCAGGGCAACATCTTTGGCCATGCATCTCTTTCCACAATGCATCCATGTGCCTAAGCCTGCGGGCAGTGGCAAAAGCCCCACTGAAACACAGGCGCTCTCCTCCCGTGCTCAGATGGATCACTTCAACTGGAAAACAGAAAGGGCATCAAGAAAATGGAAAGCCTGCACCACAAGAGGGGACTTTAAAAGTTTGACTCATTTATTCCAGCGAAGTCACGCTCTAAATGTGCCTTGCGGATGGCCAAAAGAAAGGAGAACTGAAGGGGGACACCGGTGAAGGAGAAGCGCTACTTAAGTTAATGGACAATGCTGGCTTAAGAACAAATGGATAGCAGTCAGACATAAATAAATTTAGACTAAAAATCAGAAAAAAATTCCCAGCCTGCAGAGGATCCAGCTCTGGAACAGCCTCCTGAGAAGAGAAATGTAGGCTAAAACCCCCAAAGCTGACACAGTTTTATGAAGGAACTTGCTTACATTTTGAAAGGAATTTTTGATGTACTGCATTTGACGTGAGAAAACACTGTTAACACACCCGAGGCTCCTTCACCTCACACGCTGACACGTGTAATACACCTACAAGGATTTGCTGCAGTTACTCCACAAAGCAAAGCCAAATTTAAATTATTATCTGCCCTAGGAAGATTAAATTGAGCTCCTGACCTTCATCAGAGGGTCTCCATGCTTCCTTCAACTCAATACGAACTCTAGTGCTCAGGAGCTTAACATGGATTTGCAACAGTCCCTGGGAGACTTTTGGTCTATGACCCCCCACTGGCTTCCAAAATTTTACGTGATGCTTAAAACTGCACGCGAAACCACATCTATGAAACTGTCCAAAATCCCCTTTCAGTGCGAAGGTACAGAGAAACTTCAGACTCCTGCGATGAGCGAATGAGCTCAGTTTCCTGTTACCTGGTTTACTTCATCCTGCCTAAGCAAACTCAACTGGAGACGGAAGAACTGCTCACCTGAAAGTGGAGACCTGAAAGGCTGGGGCATCCTGGCAAAGCGAAGCCTTGTATTTGGAGAAGGAAATCATCAGAACAAGCAGCAACCGAGGACCAGAATACCCTGGAGAGGCTCAGACTGGGAATTTAACTAACCTGACCAAAATGTGCTGCCAGCAGAAAACTGCTGTAAAACATCTCCACAGGTCTGAGCTGCTTCACCACTGCCAAAGGCCAAATCCTGGAAGCACTCACCTCCACAGGTCTGCCTTCAACCAGATGACTCACAAATGCTAGGCAAAGTGTGTGCACGGTGTTTTCCACATCAGATCCTAAAGCTACAATCTGTTTCTACTGGGAAGCCCTTTTTAGTTCACATTTTCCTTGAAAATTGATTTTACATAAATGCTGCTGGGGTTATACTAGCAGCAAAGAAGATTCCACAGAGTATGAAGAAAATCCATCACACTGCTTTTCAGTTAAAGGTATTTAAATAGTTATCAAATATGAAGCTGGGAGGAGAAGACAGGAAGGAATTGTCTTCCCTTAATATGTTTCCCTTTGAACTAAAAATAGCTTATTACACATCAAATACATCAGTTCATTTCGTTCTTTACACGCTGATAGATCTGTAGCGAATCTTGATGAAAGCAGCCTGTACACAAGCAAAAGAGCCAGCAATTATTATCATTTCTGGTTTCACGCCAGCAGTGACCAACGGGAGTGTTTTGCCTTGGGCTTGAAGCAAAGAAAGACTGACATTGGCTCTTTTTTAAGAGTATTTCTCTTGAAAGAAGGACATTTTTTAAAGATCAGGAGGATCATTTACTGGAGAAAAAAAATACATCTTAACATTTTTGTTCAAATACTTTTTTACTTGAAAAAACTGTTTTAACCTTTTCCAGTGAAATGTTTTGAAACTAAGCTTAACTACATGTAACTCAAAATAAAGCCTCCCAGACCAGAACGATATGCGTGCTTGTTTTCAGTGCAATGAAACATATTAGGTGACTCCAAACTATTGTTTGGAATGTTTTGCCAAGGAAAACAAACATTTGACAGTTACATTTCAGTTCAAAAAATATTTACATTTCAGTTTTTGGTTTTCTTACTTAGATCAAACATTCAGCTACTGGCACAGTATTATTGTCTTCGGCGGGTGCTTTTAGAAAGGCCAGGGCGACAGCTCACAGAGATGCTCCTTTGGTCTCAGAGATAGAGGCCTCTCTACATGACAGCTAGAAACTAAACGATTCGATCTCTGTAACTTTATTATACTGATGTTATGGCCTCTTTGTAACTGAGTCTGCTCTTATTTAAGTTTTAACCTTTACTTTAACTCAAGTTTCAGGGAATGTTTTAATTGTGAATGTCTGAATGAGTGAAAGCTACTTTTTGGAACAGTGAATGAATTTCACTTGCATGTTTTTGTAAGTGGAAAGAATACATTATTAATTGTAAGGGTGGTGTATGATATACATTTAATTAATTTTTTGTTTTGTTTTATAGAAAGAGTAAACCACGGTGCAGACAGGAACAAACCCTAGGAGAGCGCTGCAGGCTGCTGCTATCATACCATAACTGAATTCGCAATCTAGACCTTGGGTAGTTTGCCAGCTGTAAAGCAGGAGTTTGGTATACTATGCTCCCCCATACAGTGGCCGGTAGGTGTGGTGTTCAGTTTCTGGATTATACAACTTTAATGTCTAAAACCAGGAAAAAAAATTCTCTGATAGTAAAAACAAACAACAAAGCTTGCTAAGTTGCACTATAAAAATTTATGAAATTTCTTGCAGGTCCAATTAAACAATATTGTATTCTTTAACATCATTTTTACTTTATATTTCAGGTGACGCTTGCATCAGGTGAAATATTTCAAGATGTGTCAAGAAAAAAGAGTTAGCAGAACTCTGGGAGAAGCAGTATTTCCTTTCACCTGTATGTTTTTCAAAGCTCCCATTCTGTTTGGGATGACTGTATTCCCAATTAGGCAGACAAATCTATGCATTCAAGAAAATCAATCAAGAAAAATCACATTTTGCATTTTAAATCAAAAGCAGATTTGCTATTGGCAACACACATTTCAACACATTGCAAACGTCCTGATGTACAAGCTCAAATATACGGAAACTGAAGACAGATAATAAGTGCTTGGTAGGTCTCCAAAAAGACGATGCAATAAAACTTTACACCTTAGCACTTTTTTTTTTTCTTTTCTCCTAGAAAAAGCAAACTCTGAGGCGCTCTTATTGGTGGTAGGAAATGCTACCAGCAGGACAGATGATAACCTGGCAGTTTAGAACTGTATTACAGAATCATGACATCCAAAGAGAAGTCACCAATACCATTATCAAATCCAAAACCAGCTGTACCTTTGGAAACCCACACCATCTTCCCTCATCTTGCTAGTCCTAAAATAACGGTATTTGGCCTTTTCCAAAGCAGCTGTTTCCTCCCTGATTTTTCAGTCACTTTCTCCTGGGAACTTTCCTCAACAGTTTTTGCCATGGATCGCCAGTCCTTTAAATTTAGGAAAGAGCAGTTACAGATGTCATGGTCTGAGGGCACAGTCTGTTCACTGACAAGTAATTTTTGCTTTGCTTTTTTTTTTTTTTTTTCCTTGACTGGAAGGGGTGTGTTGCTCTTGTCTGCATTCTTGCTGTCAGTACTATGAGAAAGATTTGTGCTTGAGAAAAGTCAAGCACTGTAGCAAAACTCTTCTGTAAAAAACATAAAACAACTATTTCATTTCTCTTTAAAGCAGAGAGAAGAGCTTGGTTTGGTCACTGGATTTTTCTCCATTAAGAATGGATAGAGTATGGTATTCTAGGTATAAAAAGTGTGTCTAGAAGAGGTTGTTTTTACAACTACATGTACTGGGGAGTTCATAATTTGTTTTTGATATACTTTCTTTAACTCAGACATACATTTACTTGAAGTCTACATGGCTGCTTCAAATTCTCCCTGTGTGACTTGGGTCTCAGGGGGAGCATTTTCACAGCTGAAGACAACCAGGTACAAAAGCACCTCCATCACTCTGCGCTTCCTATTTTGTCCTTTTTCACAAAATCATAGAATGGTTTGGGTTGCAAGGGACCTTAAAGATCATCCACTTCCAACCCCCCTGCCATGGGCAGTGTGACATCTTCCACCAGACCAGGTTGCTCAAAGCCCCACCCAACCTGGCCTTGAACACTTTCAGGGATGGGGCATCCACAGCTTCTCCGGGCAACCTGTGCCAGTGCCTCACCACTCTCACAGTGTAGAATTCTTCCTTATGCCTAATCTAAACCTACCCTCTTCCAGTTTAAAGCCATTACCCCTTGTCCTATCACTACCTGCTATTGTAAAAAGTTTCTCCCCATCTTTCCTGCAGGCCCCTTCAAGTACTGGAAGGCTGCTTATAGCGGTCTCACTGGAGTCTCCTCTTCTCCAGGCTGAACAGCCCCAACTCCCTCAGCCTGTCCTCACAGGAGAGGTGCTCCAGCCCTCTCATCATCTTCGTGGCCCTCCTCTGAACTCCCTCCAACAGGTCCATGTCCTTCTTATGCTGGGGGCCCCAGAGCTGGATGCAGTACTCCAGGTGGGGTCTCACCAGGGCAGAACAGAGGGGGAGAATCATCTCTCTCGACCTGCTGGCCACGCTTCTTTTGATGCAGCCCAGGATGCAGTTGGCTTTCTGGGCTGCAAGTGTGCATTGCTGGCTCATGTTGAGCTTCTCATCAACCAACATCCCTAAGTCCTTCTTCTCAGGGCTGTTCCTGACCCATTCTCCGCCCAGTCTGTATTTGTGCTTGGTATTGCCCCGACCCATGTGCAGGACCTTGCACTTGGCCTTGTCAAACTTGGTGAGGCTTCCATGGGCCCACCTATTCAGCCTGTCCAGGTCCCTCTGGACGGCATCCCTTCCCTCCAGTGTGTTGACAGCATCACACAGCTTGGTGTCATCAGCAAAGTTGCTGAGGTTGCATCCAATGCCACTGTCCATGTTGCCAACAAAGATGTTAAACAGCGCCAGTCCCAATATCAGCTCCTGAGGAACTCCACTCATCCCTGGTCTCCACTTGGACATGGAGCTATCGAGTGCAACTCTTTGAGGGTGCCCATCCAGCCAATTCCTTATCCACTGAGTGGTCCATCCATCAAATCCATGTCTCTCCAATTCAGAGACAAGAATGTCATGTGGGACAGTATCAAATGCTTTGCACAAGTTTTGCATCAATAAGGAAGGGAATATGTATGTACTTAAGTTATCTACTCTCAGCCCTAATGTGCTGTATTGACAGCTGCCATCCCTACAAAGTCAAGATTCATGAAAGTTTTCCTTGTTGGTGACTACGCTGGGTCACCATTTTCCTTCTGGCTTTAAGTGCGATCGTTACAGTAATTTAAGGGTAATAACTTGCTTCACTGAGCAGAAGTAAGTATAAAGAATCTCAACAGATAAAACCAGCATGACTCAAAGCTTTGCACAAAAAGTAAATTTATGTTTCAGTGTAAGGCTTCTGGAAGTTTTAAATTATAATGCCAGCTCATCTTAACTACTTCATGCATAGATGTAGGTTTTAGGGTTTTAAAATTTTATTTTCTTTTCTAGCATGAGCTCTACAGCCAGCAACAGACTGGGGGAAAAGGAAGTTAATTTCTGCCCAATATTGTGATAATTATCCTGACTTTATTCTTAGTCATTCTGTTTGGTCTATGAGTTTTATATTGCTAATTAAGTGTTTTCTGCTTGTTTGTTTGTTTGCAAAAAATGAATCACCAGACACTAAGTCCTGGTCGGTTTAAAACATGTAAATAACTTACAAGCAATACAAGCCTGACTTAAATGGTCACATAATGTTCTTGTGCCATATTTATGTTGTAGCTGGTTGTTTTCTAACATTTTATTGCACACAAATACATTTGTACTGCCATGTTTTGTGTTTGTGTGTGTGTTAAGCCAAGCCAAGCGGAAGCAACATAGATGCAGTACGGAAATTGAAATAAGGATGATATATAATACTCATACGAAGGCTGCCTAATCTTTATGCTGAAACACAGCAAAAGCACCTATGTGAATAATGTTACACATTTCTAGAGTGAATTTATTTCTCTGGATTGTCTGCATTAAAAAAGCAGCTTAAATGAAAGTGGAAGGTCTATAAAAGCCACGAACTGGAACTACTGCAGTTTGATTTCACTGTGTTTGTTTTGAGATCCTTCCAGGCTTACACATATCAACCACCATATTCTAGACTTTTCTTTCCTCAGGTGTCTAGAGTTTCTGCTGCTCCTGCCTGGGTCCCCTGTGTTAAATGTAGCCAGGCTCTCACTGGCAGGGGGGTGACCAAGACATGGGAGAGACAAGCAGGGCTACTCAGCAGCGGCTGCTTTTTTCTTTCAGATTGTTCTGGTTTTGTTTGGTGAGGGAGGCCTAAGGTGGCAGCTTCTGTAGGAAACTGCTAGAAGTCGCTCCCCTTTGTTCAGTGGACTCGACTGGGCCTAGGGTGGACCCGCTGCTGGCCAAGGCCAAGCCAATTGGTAGCAGATTGTCCTGTGATAACACCTATGCGATAACTTATTCAAGAAGGGGAAAACAGAAAAAAAAAAAGGGAGATGTGAAGCAGCTGAGTGGGGGCAGAGAGGGGGAGGCACAAGCCTTGTGGGCCTTGCAGGCCTCACCCTCTGGCCTCCGGCCGGGCAGCCGACTGGGCCCAACTCGGACCAGCCTGGCTGCAAGAAGTGGAGAGGAGATGAGCAGTGAATAAGATGTAAAAAGGATCCTGAGAGGCATCTGCCAGCCTGTTGTGAGGAACGGCTGCAGACGCCAAGGCCAGTGAAAAACGAGGGGGAGGAGTAATGCGGCTCCTGGCCAAGATTCCCCTGCAGCCTGTGGTTGATGACCATGGTGGAGCAGGTTGTCCCCCTGCAGCCCATGGAGGCCCACGGAGGGGCAGAGATTCACCTGCAGCCCGTGGAGGAGCCCACGCCAGAGCAGGTGGATGCCTGAAGGAGGCTGTGGCCCATGGAGGGCCCGCTGGGGCAGCTGTTCTGGAGGGACCGCATCCCATGGAAGAGATGACCCACGCCAGAGCAGTTTCACAAAGGACTGTGGCCCCTGAGAGGGACCCCATGAAGGAGCAGGGGAGGAATGCAAGGAGTTCCTCCCCCGACGATGAAGCAGCGGCATAAAACAACGCGTGATGAACTGACTGCGACCCCCATTCCCTTTTCCCCCTGTGTGCCGCTCAGGAGGGGAAGGCAGTAAAGATAAATGTTAAGCCTGGGAAGAGGGAGGAGTGGAGAAGAGGTTATCTTGTTCCCTGTCTCATTCTCCTGCTAGTTTTAGTAATAAATGAATAGTTTTCCCCAAGTCGAGTCTGTTTTGCCCGTGACGGTAACTTTAAGAATTTCTCCCTGTCCTTATCTCAAACCTCAAGCTGTTTTTCTTATATCATCTCCCCCTGTTCTCTCGAAGGGTGGGGGAGTGGGAGAGAGACTGTGTAGTCTGGTCCCGATCGGGGCTGAACTATGACACAGATGCATCATCCCTAGGCATATTCATAATGAGATATCCATGTGCCCAAGCACAAGTCCCGCAGACTTCTAATTTCCAGCAGACTGTACAGGGGTGCTGTGCACCTAACACACAGTAGCAGAGGTCAGTTCTTGACCTCTTGCCTGTAATTCTTGAATTGAATTTTGCAGTATCATGAGCCCTAAAACTGAGAGGAATGTGTATGTACTGGATTGCTGGCAAATAGCTCCTACTGACTTTAGGGTTGTGGATGTCTTCAAACAACTCCACTCCATTTTCCTGCAGCCGGGCTGGGCCAGAGGGTAAGGGCCGCATGGCTCGTGCCCCTCTCAGCCCCCACTCCAGTTTCTTCATACCTTGTTCCTTTTTTCTTTCTGTTTTTGCCCTTCTTAAATATGCTATTGCAGAGGCGTTTTCAGGGAACATTCAGCTATCAATTGGCTCGGCCTTTGTCAGCAGTAGGTCCACCCGGCCAAGTCCACCAGACAAAGGGGAAACAAATTCTAGCAGCTTCTTGCAGAAGTTGCCACCATAGCCCCCCACCACTAAACAAACCCAGAATATGTACACAGGAGGCAGGATATATTTTAGATATGTCCCTCGCATCTGAGCTAGCTATCTCCTGTTTGCATGCATGGGCACACATTCCTAGTGTGAAGATGGGCAACTGCTTAAAAGAAGGCAAAAAAGCCCTCTTGCAACAAATTTTTACAGAGCACTTGCTTGCATTTCATAATGAACTAATGGCAAAGTAGCAATATGGTGAGGGAGTGCGGGGAGAAATGTTATGGGTTCACTGGCCTGTTCTGGTCAAATCATGAAACGCGGCAATAAATCCCCTGCTGCCTCCACAATGACATACACAGGGAAGGAAGGAACGTGGCTGAACAACCAGCCATGCCACTTAAAGCTCATTTCAAGCCCACTACTGCTGCAGCCTCTCCTAGGTGCTAACAGCAGGAATGAAGTCAGATATGAGATTTCCACATAAATCAGGAGAAGTATCTCAATTTGTTTCCGTCAAGATTTCCCTCACAGCCACGGCTAAGCTGCTAAGAAGCAGCGACCACTCCAGTGAAGGATAAGGAGAAAATATAATACTGTGTTCACTTCTTTTTTCTGTCCCCTTTCAGAAAGTGAATAATTGATCTTTGAATAGTCAAACCCACCATTTTTTATTCCTGATAAAAAATCTCTAGGAGAAAAGATTAATATGATGATTGATTGCTTCAAGCGTTTTTATACTACCTGTCACTGACCAACGGATGGGATATTTTCTCTGCATGAGATAGGGCCTGTCATGGAGTTACTGGATAAGCTTCTACTATGCTCTACAAAAGACTTCATGAGTACAATAGTCCCTCTTGATCTCCTAAAATGCATTGGCAAATTCATCATTCTCAGCCAGTGAAAGGACCATTTACCATTTCCATTATCTAGTTCAGAGGGATCTTTGGAGAACTGATTATCTTACAAAATGAAGAGAACTTTGACTCCCCACTCTGAACGCACACACACACACACGCAATGGGGCTTGTCACTCATCCAAACATGACAGCAGGTTTTTGTGAAACATCATCCCTACCATACCTGATACACCTCCCTCTATGCCCTCATACTCTAGGTAACAAGGGGAGACAGATAGGACCGTGCTTTAAAGACACAGAAGATAGGGGCATCTGGCAACTTTCATCTGCTTTACTCATGCTTTGGAAACGTTCATTATTTGTTCTTTGAATTTCAAAGCACTGTGTATTAAATAAGTACAGATTTTAAGGACACACTTAAATGATACTAACAGAAATCAAGGAGTTTGATATCTTTCTGCTTCGTTTGTCCCCTTGCATACAACTCATCTCAGTTACTCTTTGTTTCTGCTGCTCTCGAAAGTACAGCTTCAGTTCTCTTCTAAACTAAAAACATACTCCCTGTTAACATCACAAAGGACTCCAAAAAAGTCACTCACTTTCTTTACGACCTTTTCTGCAGCTGCACATAATTGTTGATTACTGCACTAAAATACTGTGGGTCTGGTAGCTGACAAGCAAGAAAAGATTAGGTAGTAAAGAGAAAAACATTAATTAACAACATGTACTATGTTTCAGAAATAGTACTGAATCTGGTTCTCATTCATCCTCAGCTGAGATACACCTTTATCATTATTATTGTTGCTGCTATTGTTATTGTTGATGCTATTATTTATTACTGCTTTTGCTCAAAAGAAGCCTCCCTTCATCAGGGAATGATCAAGCGACCAAGAATCCCGCAGCTGGGCAGGGTCAGCTTCGCTTTCAACTTCTTCAATCATCATTAGCTCTGAACAATGTCACGTCCCATTTGCGCAAAGCAAGCCTCACGAGCAGCTGTTGCAAGGGAACAGCTTGATGAAGCTGGACTCTAAAATCAAACTCTTTACTTTGCACTGCCTCAGCTATCTTTCTTTTCAGAAGGCACATGGAGAGTGACATCGTCCTCGCGCCAAAACCGCAACCAAAAACTGCTTGGCGCAGGCTCAGAGCAGCTGGTTGAAAGAAAACGTTATACTCTTCATTGGAGAACGCTCAGTCATAAAGATTTTGCTGCTCAGTCACTGACAGCCTGAGAACACTCAACGGCAGCATTTCTCAAACCAGAACCAGCTTCCTGGGAGAGGAGTGAGTCCTGCTAGAAGCACCAAACAACAAGCCGGAGGTAATCAAACACAGATGACCTAGGCTTGTTCTGGTTAAGGCTTGACAACACTACAGGTCTTGTGCTAAATATCATGCCACGTATCTCTTTTTAGCTGATCCTAAGGAAGAACAAAGACATCCTTTGGCTTAGACACCAAATGCACATACCTAACTTAATCCAGTGTGAAGCAATTTTGGTAGTCTTCAGTGAGAACTACTCACCTCCTCTCTGCAGGGGCCCCTGCCCCACTTCCCGACAGTCAGTTTTATCCTGTATCCTCTCATCTGTGAATAGGAGCAAAACAAGATGCTCCTCATCCCCCTTATTTTTAATATCTTACCTCCCTCAACCAGTTCTGCTACAGTTTACAGGAAAAATGAAGATGCACAGGAAGAACATGCTGTCCTGAACACAAGCTTAGCATGTAAGCACCTTTGTCACCAACTGGTATAAAAAGATGCTTCTCATTACTTTTGCAAATGTTATTATTCGTAATTTACTTTTAACTCCAACACAAACCATAATTTTTACTATGGTAAAAAAAATTTTTTTTTTCCAAATTAAAACAGCGGAGGAGAAAGATTATTAACAGTGTAAAGATAGTGATCTTGTCATTTTGTCTTGTCTTTTCCTTTCCCTAAGGACAAAAAAAAAAAAAAAGACCTGGCAAACTTAATGCAAATTAAAGCATCTCCAGTTGGCAAAAACTGAAGTTTAATTGATAAAGGAGAAACAATTGTCCAATTCACTGTTGAGTCTGGTATATAGGCAAGAGGAGGCCAAAAGGTCACCCACAAACGGATAAACATGAGCAAGAACAATTCCTTCTTGTGGGCTTGACACTGAAGCTAGGTTTCTAAGCTCCTCGGTTTGTTATCCCTCTCTCCAAAGGAAGAAAAAAAAATATGTTCCTGACCTATATTTAACATTCTGAATACTGATGCTTGTCTAGCATTCCACAGAAACTGTTCCTTACCTCTCTTCCATCCTCTACCAAGCTGGCTGGTATACTAGGAATTCACTGCACACTGTTACCCAAATATTCACTCAACGTTTACAATGAAGCAAACTCATCAATCCCATTCTTCTCACTTGTTTTGATTTGGTTGAAAGTAAGGGTTTTGTTATTCCTGCTCTTTCCTGAGCTTCCGCTCACATCCTGCCAAACCCAAAACTCACAGCTTGCTTTGGCTTCAGCGGAGCCACAAAGGCTTTGTGATGCCTGTACAAAAAAAATACAACTTGCTCATTACAGCCAAGCTTTCGGAGACGTGCCCCATGTACTGACCTCCACCAACGGTCTGGGTTTGCGCTCCACTGCAAACCTGAAGTGGCAGAGCTCACAGTAGCTGGTGTTTGAAGACGACAGCCAGTGCTCCAGGCAGCTGCGGTGAATGGTCCCCAGTGTCCCCGTACATTCACAGGGGGAAAGCAGGTCTTCCTGGCTGCTGCCCTCGTGGCAGATCCTGCAGATTGGACGGTCATTGAAGGGGCTGCTGGAGGAGGAGAGAAAATTGCTGGTCACAGGGCTGTGATCTAGCCTCTCTCTTTTCCTCTCTGTATGTCACAAATTAACAACGTAGGAAACATCTGCAGCTTGCGTGCTTTGCTCTGTAGTTAGTACACCATGCCGCTGGGCTAATGGCTGCAGGCACTTTGGTGTTCTTGTTTAAAATATCTCCTCTGTGTGGGGAAAAAGCATAGAGTGAAAAACACATTAGAGCGGCAGATGAGACTGTGCTCTGTACCTTTGTATTTCCCTCTTCCTCAGTGCAGTTGAGCAGCCACTTCAAGAAATCTGTAAATGCGTCATGGAAGTTTTAAACCTGCCTGGTTTAAACCAGCTGGACGCCTCTTACGCTAGTGATGATCTGTGCCATCATTCCTGACCTACAGGGTAGCATCTCTTAGGCTAGTGATCATGCCCTGACCTTTAGCGTAAGCTGTTTTCAGTGGTCAACATCAAAGGACTACTGGACCTGACACAATAGCACCTTGCCCTATTTCGAGGTGAAGGCAGGGCCACAACTTCGGGCAGGGGTGTGTGGTCAGGTACCTTGTGTCCCTGAGCAGGGCTTCCCCCTCTTTGGGATAACACCCTGCATGCAGCTCAAGGAGTGATACTAAACACCTCCCTTCCGCTGTGCGAGGCAAACAGAAGCAGGCTGCAAGCACCAGGGCTGGTGGACCACCGATCCACTTCACCGCAGCTTCAGCTCAGCCCCCTTGCCTGCCAAGGCTAAGGTCGATCTCTTGCCTGAGGACTGGGAAACAAAAACTCTCCCTACCCCATACGCCACCTCAGGTGATCTCCTCAGAAAAGCAGGTTTTGTCACTGTCGCTGACAAAACCTTGTTAGTGGATAGCATTCATTGGGACACAGCTGTTCCCTCCATCTCTCTTCTGGGTCTTTGCAGGCTGCCCCAGACAGACCTCACTGAAGGGTAACTGCAGGAAAGCAAAGAAGCCACCCTGCTCCTTTCTGTCTGCCTGGTAAAACAGAATGAAGCTGAGCTCGATACTCTGCACGCACATCTGAGTTGTGCAAAATGCACAGGGTTTAACAACTTTGCTACAAGTAAGGCGAAGAGGGCCTTTCAGGCTGTCACATTGCCCATGCAGCAGCTGTCAATAATGTCACTCTTCACATGAGTGCAGTGGATAGGATTATGTTCGCTGTTTTGTGAAAATCCAGGGCTACTTTAAGACCTGTGCAGTCTTTGCTGCTTTACACCAGTGATGTGGAACTTGATTTTGATCCAAGTATCAAGTCTGGATGTGTGCAAACTTCTAAGCATCCTCTTTCTTGCCTCTAATGAAAGCAAAGCCAACCCAAAGCAGGATAATGTTTTGAAGGGTATAGTTTAAATGTGTATTGCGCCTCTAATCTACCCTTCTACACCAACAGCTGAAAGAGCCGCTCTCAGTCACTTGGATGATGACTGAAGCAGCAACACTTGTGCGTGCACCTCTGCTAGAAACAGCCTGGCTGGCCGCCCAGCACGCTGGCTGGGCAGTGCGAAGGAAACGTGCCATGGAAGTGCTGGCGGCAGCACACAGGCTGAACACAGCATCCCGTGCCAGCCAGTGCCCGCCAAAGCCTCCCGCTACTTATCAGGGCAAATTGCCGCAGCTGGCACGCTCAAGGAGCAGCATCCCTAGACAACCTGCTTCTCCCTCTTCACAGAGTACAATGGTGAGGGCTTAATTACATATGTAGCATAATCATTATAAAGTTAGGATGAGGATTTAATTACAAGTGCACTGTGGTAAGCCTTCACGAAGCACACCATCACATCTTCGCTTGACGTGACTTGCAAGTGGCAGCTGGGAAGGGTGCACTCGAGCCCACGCAGGGCAGGGGCCCACCCCACCCCGCCACCTTCCACGTACCTCTGCGCAGTGAGCGTCCGCACAACAGAGGAGAGCAGCTGCCCATCTTTGGCCGACACCTGCATGACATACTGCGGGCAGCTGCCGGCTGGGCCGCTGCCGCTGGGCAGGGTCTTGCTGTCGGGTGCCGGTGGGCGCGGGCGCTCCGGCGGGACTCCCGGCAGGTGACCGCAGCGGCTCGTCCTCATGGCGGTGGGCGGCGGGTCTCCATCTAGGGAGGAGGGAGCACAGGGTGGTGTGGCAGGGGGAAGGCGCACGTCCCTGCCTGACTGCAACTCCGCCACACTGATCAATACCAACTTCCCCCCCTCCCCACCCCAGCCCTCTGAAAACCACTCAGCAGGGAGAAGTGTGCAACATTATGTGTCGTGGAAAAACAGTCTGTACGTCTCAGAAACAGCAAGCCAGGGCTCTGCACTACTGTTTTTTTTCTGCAGACTCCTAAAGTAATGAGTGATAAATGGAAAGACTGAACATTTTGTCTCTCCCCCGCCAAATGCTACAAAGGAATATATAATCTTCACCTTGTGCGCTTTCGAACCTAAAGGCTGCCCCTGTTCCCCAATGGGGAAAGTTACGTATTGGAGGAGAAAGTGCCCGATTAGCTCCAAATCCCCTGTGAAAACACTCCACTGCTGCTAAGTGCTTTCCATCACCAGCCCACGACAGAGTATGGACCTGGCAAATAATCCTGTGCAGGGCTTTTGTCACACAGATCTGCTTAGTGACAGCCTGCATGCAGTAATAATTAATGCCACAAGGTGAGGTAGAAATCAGAGCTTGCCTATGTCTTTCTTCTCTGCTTTGCTCTTTCTCCCATCACTGAAGGTGTAGGATGCTCTCAAATGTGGTAATTGGAAAACAAGGGTAACAAAGAGCCTGGGAATGTAAATTCCTGGTACCCTGTATGATGCTCCTTGCCGGGTGTGCTTGTCGTTGAGGGAAGGCTGCACGGTCCAACAGGCAGAACACCAGGCTATGTGCCTGCAGACTTGCTCTCTAGGCCGCTCACTGACAACACACACACTGGGTGGATTAATCCCTCTGCAAAAGGGGGAAAAGGCTCGAGACACGCCTTGAGACACCTGGCTACAGTCACGTGTAAATGCTACAGGTTACTACTATGATATTCACATGTTGAAATCAGACACACTTGTCTGCGCTGCATTTATCCCTCAAAAAAGCATTTTGCATCAGACACCACTGTTACCTGTATAGTATCAGCACCACAGGAAACAATGTCTTTAAAAATTAAACATGAATCCAGTCTTAAACAGAGGTATTTAAAAGAAATCTGGGTTTTAAAAGAAATCTTGTAACTTGATTTCATTGGATTTGAGCAAACGGCAGTGCTAACTTTCTGAAGTCTCCTGAATGGATGCCTTTGGCAGGAGGGCTTTGTTTGTAGCACATGAGGACGTGATGGGGTTGCTGGACCAGCTGCACGATGCAAGTTTTCACAAAGGGACTTATATTCTTAGAAAGGCATCTAAAATAGGAAACTGCTCAGCAAAGTGTTTGCTGTACGGCATTATTTCAGTTATTTTCAGACTACGCATACCCCAGAGAGCAAACTGGAGGCTGATGAGACAGCTTAAAGGGGATATAGTGTTCAGAGAATGGGGAAGGAGATCAGACTCTGGCCCTCATTTACAATGAAAATGAAGCAAACGGCTGATTTAAAAACCATTAGCACATAAAAGATGCAGACTTTTTAAGAGAATAAGAACTGCGGACTCTCCAAGGAGTCCATGGTATCAGCAAGATTTCAGTTTTAAAATTCATGCTGAGACTGTTTAACAAGAATATTCAGCAGCTGAGTGGCTGCTTCATTAAACTTAAGAAGCCTAGGCAGGACCATGCTTACAGACCCAGGCTACAGAATTATATATTGATTTTCCGTTTGCTTCACTGACCTCTTTAAGTACAACAGTGGGCTTTTCACGGCATATTAAGTGATCATCCAAGCCTTTACAGACACATCCATCAGCCACTTGAAGAGTTCAGAGCATCTGCTGAAGCATCAGAAGATGCAACTAAATGCAAAGCTTTAAGGCACACCAGAAATAACGTAGCTATATCCCTGCAATGATGTTAATTCAAATTTCTGTGTACAGTACTGCAATGATATTCCACCTCTGCCTAGCGACTACATGTAATCTCTTTCTAGCAAAATCTTTTTTTTTTAAAGGAAGTTGGAAGTTACAATATGTGTTCCTGATTTCAGAAGAGACACTTTGATACAAAATCAGTGTATGTGCATGAAAGTAATAAAATTGTAGAATTAAGTAATATGTGCTTTAATACTGAATCCTGTGGTACACAACGAAGATTAATTGTCCTCAGAAGCACAACCTGAAGTTAAACCTGATATTAAGGAACTGTAAATCTTAATCTCCACTGAACCACAAAGTCAGTATTCACCCCCATGTATGATGTTCTGGTTCTGTCAGAATGTTTTTCACCTGAAAGAGGTGGAAAACCAACACAAATATCTCAACAGAATAGGAAAAATGTGTAACAAAAGCAGGAAGATGTGTTTAGGTGGTATTTAGGGGGAGACGCAATATTAAATGGGAGAAGACAGAATATCAACATTTACTTCAGATGCCAGAAAATTCAGAGAGGTGTCTGAATTCGGCAGGTTGAATGTATATTTGAAGACGTCTAGCAGTCAGCTCTTTTTTTTGCTTTTCTGTGTTACTACACCCACTCCTCTTGCATGTATCTTTTCTACCCAAAATCTATTTTAAGACTACCTTACGGCTGTCGTATTTAAACCAGACCTTCTCCCCACTCTAGTTTTTCTGCTTTGCCTTTGGTACCAGTCTGACTCTCTCTTCTCACCTCCACAACATGAGATCTTCTGATGGGAGGTGGCAAAGTCTGATTTTTAGAGTGACTCTCCAATTTCAGCACTATCTTCCAACCTTCACTGATAATTTTATAGCTCTTGGTATACTTCTTTTCTTCATTTTCTTGTGCAATTACTTCGATCAGCTATATAAAGATCCCATTTTCGGAGTTGTTCAATGATCATAAATTGAAAAAATCATGAGATAAGCTGAAATTCTTTTTTACTGTGTTATATATATATGCCATTTTATTTTTTTAAAAATATATAGATGTACATTTATGGATATCAGAGTAAAAGTAAAGATATGGCATGTATTTTCTTTGTACCATAAGTGTGACACAGTTACAGATGCAAACGATCACAGCAGTTGCAGTTATTCATGCTATTTCCTCAAAAAAAGTGCAGGCACTATACTAATTTACTACCTAGAGTTAGTAAATTAAACCCAGCTGTCACTGTGAAGCGAGAAACTACAGAAGGGTATGAGATGCAGTGTACTCAAGCAAATTATCTGAGGTCATGCTGGAGCCGGGCATACGACTCAGGTGCAATCTACATCCTTTATAATTTACGGAATGCTATTCTAGCAAAAGTTACAGACAACTTACACTCTCTTTTTCCTCTCCTGATCTGCTGGCTGCTACCCACAGTGTTGAGATGTAAGCCAACATCATCTGATTATCTTGCCTCTCTCTGCCCTCTTCCCACTGCTTCATTTTTTGACTTATTCCAAAATTCAGACACTGCTTTCTAGGGCTTCAGTAGTTACTAAGAGGTATCTGTAAGTAGTTTCCTTCTTGATATTATATGAATGAATGCAAATATTTTGGAAAAGTAGCTCAGCTCCATAAACAAATGCCACCAAACACTTGCAATCTTTGTTGCTGAAACAAGCTACTTCTAGGCTTAGTCAACCGCTAGTTATTGCTAACAATATGTCCCCACTGAGCTCAACAAACATTTCTTTACATGTGGCAAGGTATTCATAGTGTATCTTCTTGTCTATGCTCATATTTCTTTTTAAGAGATTTGTAACTTCTGTATCAAGAGAAATCATGAGACTCACCAAATGCTGCTCAGCAAGGCACTGGTACTCTTATTGAATTATACTCAAATATGAGATGTTAAAAACTAGCACTACTGCCTTGGAAAGGAATTCAAAGAAGAAACCATCTGCATTTACAATAAGCACCTGCAACTGGAATCCTTGTTACACTCTTTTCTCCTGTGCGTTGAACTGATCTCATTTTTAAAACCCATAAAGCATTACCATGCTGATGAGTTAAATTATCACAGCAGACCTTTTAAAGCAGTGGTCTTTTCTGCTGAAGCTGTGAGTGGCTGATATTTGCATGGGAAAAAAGATCTTACACTTCAAGCACGGGGTTGCAAAAATTAAACACATACTCATGTAGAGATTGTCTCTGAATTGCTCGCTTTTCCTTTTTTTCAGCATCTTTGCTAAGAATAGCTCACATTGCATTTCTCATAGTCATGCAGTTTCAAACCTGCAAATCCACTCACCCTTCTTATTCCGTGTTCCCAAGAGCCACACTATTAGTTTCAAGAACTGCAACTCAAGCATGCATCAATCAGCTTCAAGACTTAAGAACACGGAAGAAAAAGCACTACCTTCCCATCTGGAGACATTTTCCCAAGAAATACTGCATTATTTAAAAAAAAAACAGCCGTTATTAAAAAAAAACAAAACAGCTTTCAGAGATGTATTTTTGTTTCCCATTTATGTCCTTTCACATGCCAGAAGAACATTTCTCTTTCCACTCCAGAAAGGCCGGGAGTGAAACTTCTCCAAATATTGACACCGTATGACTTGACAGGGCTGTCTCTCCTACGCGGGCCCACGACTGCCTCAGTCTGCTCAGCAGATTCTGCAGGCGCAAACCAATCTCTTTTGCACAAATTACTCTAGCAGTTTGCCCTCCAGTGACTTGCGTACATGGACATATTTCTACTTCAGAACACGTTGGCAGATCTGGAGCACAGATAAAATTCCGCATCATGCTGCAATCTGGAAGAAAGGTACAGCTCTGGGAGAAATGTCTTCTGCCTTTATTCCTTCTATCCATCCAAGTTCATTACTCAGAATGCAAACTGTTGCATTCTAAGTTATGAACAGATTACTGGTTTCAAAAGTTGTCAGTAACATAGTTATCAGAGGCTGTGTGAAAAAGATTTTCTTCATTGTTTTCAAACCTATTAAACAAATACTACAGTGTATACTATGCTTTATTTTTAGAAATGGTGAACAGGAACTCACCTTCCCTCACAGAGGTTTAGAGAACATTTTTATGCCATCCTGCCTTTAAGACACTCACATTTTTTAGTATAGAACTCCATCTTCCAGTTATCCTGACTTTGCATGATTCTTATAGAGATAAACCGCTACGCACAAAAGACCTCTGCTTTAACTAAACTACTCTTAGGGCTTAGTTACAGCAGGACAGAAGTCAGGACTGGCTGGCAAACCTCTGTGAGAAGCTAAATATTCAGGCGGTTGAGCTAGCTGTGACTAAGCCTCATCCCACCACAGCTATGTTAAGTTGCACCAGAGACTAAAACAGGCATTGCAGCGACTGGATGGCTTGCTGATCTGTCTCTTACTTCAGTGGATCTTCTTCCCACTGAAAAACGCAAAAGAACCAAAAATCTCAACTCCAGAATACTGTGAAACTTTCTAATTATTTACCTATTAAGAAATGACACAGAGTACTCTGAAGATGGCATGGCCAGAACCTTTCTGAAAGAGCAGGACACTCTGGGACACCTTAAACTCTTATTTTAATAACTCTCACAGTCATGAAGGAGTTTCCTGTATGTCATTTCCAAGGTATTCATAACTGGAATTGTTTCAAGTGTTTCCTGACTCTTCCCTCCACGCTCTGCCACAGAGCGCTGTATGGATCCCCTCCTGGGTTTCAATCCCACTGAGGCCACTGAGTAAAGAAATTCATGGTTGTTCCAGTTGTAGCCCTAGGTGCTGTTCACCATCATGAGAGACAGATCTGTACATCTTTCAGTATGTTTCTTAAAAATCAGCTGGCAACTGTCAGCTGATGATTATGGCTTAGGAACCTTGTGCCACAGGAGATGCCGGAAGGGCAGGCATGCCCAGGCTCCCAACCTGTCACTCTTGTGCCCTATGGCATGCATCTGGCCATGCCCCATCCCTTCTGCATTTGCCTCCCCAAAACACCAGCTCATCAGCTACTCTTACTTTTTTCTCTGGACTCAGCTCCAGTCCTGTTCTGTAATCCTGCGTGTACCAAGGTTGTTCTTTGAAGCAAGACTTCACACCAGCTAAGCCCAGAAATCATAATGGAAAATGTCAGCTCTCCTACAGTCTTAGTACACATAAGGATGAGTTCAACTGGTACGCTTGCTCTGTTTGTTAAAAAAAAAAAACAAAGAAAATAAAAAGGTACAGAAACTTTCAGTAAAAACATCTTAATTCCACAGGAGTGCACATAACACCCTTAAGCCCTTCAGAGTAAAAAATTAATTTCTGCAGCTTGAGAAAATGAAATAACTCCTATATCTGACAGTTACATGTGGCTTAGTATACTGGAGGACATAAGATACTGCCTAACCTGCTCACTACAGAGGTGCAAAGCACTCAGTGGCATCAAGCCATCAGCGAGAAAGGCAGACGGGAACCAGTACTGGGGCACAGCAGTTCTTGGATATGATGACAAAGAAGGATGCTGGAGAACATCTTCATTAAGAATCCACACAACCTGGTCAACAGCATTCAGTCTGTAACAACTACACCAGCACCACCAAACCCTCCCAAGGAGCCAGGAGGGACAATGGAATGCTGTAAGAGGAAGATGTAATACTTGTTTACCAGTTGAAGAGGGCAGTAAACTTTACACTCCTTGCAAGATTTCACTTTTAAGCATGTCAACACAAAGAAAACAGTGCAATACCAAACCCCACTGATATCAGGCAATTTTAGTTCAGCTGTTTCAGCCCACAGTGTACAACTTTTTCGTACCGCAGACAGCATTTTCTGCTTAGCTGGTCTGACTGCAGAGAGCTCCAAGGCCTCTTAAAAACTACCACGGAGTAGGCTGCATGTAAAGTGTAATTTTACAAACAAGCACATCAAAGAACTGAGTGCTAGTTTGAGGCAGTAGCACAAAGCAGTTCAGCATGAACAGTTCTTAAGAGCCTTCTCATGCATTTAAAAAGTCACTGCCCACCCATAAATCATTTTTTGTTATGTACTGAACCTTGAACCACTTTTCAAGAGCAATGGACTACCCTTCTGGCACTGTGGACTTTAATAAATTGCTTTATATGTCTGCACAGCCACTAACTTAGTTTTTTTTTTTTTGCTTAGGTTCTTCTTTTGTTGGCCGTCAAAATGGAAGATGTCACATGGTAATACAGACCATAAGTATTTATCTTGGTGCCATTTCAGTTTCACACTAATAATAAAAATCAGAAGATACAAATACATCTTACAACTGATCTGGAAACAGTAATGATAGTTTATTTCAAAATATAAAGACAGACATACATTTTGTTTTCTAGTATTTGTCTTTTCTCGTGGAAATGTCTTTCCTCATAGGAGTTGGAATTCTAGACCTGTCTGTCTCATTTTTCCTAGAAGAAATTTTGGGTTACTAGACAAACAGGAGGAAGTTATGATTCAGCATACTGAATGGTGCTGCCAAGCGATTTTCCCGCCTCAGCTGAACAAGCTGCTTTCAAGTTCCCTGGAGCAACGTGGGCTGCAGAAAACCAGTATTTCCACAACTGCCCTTTGCGTGAATGGGCTCCCTGTGCCTGCCGAAGCTGGTAGAACACAGGCATGAATAAAACAGGATAATGTGCCTAACTGCACCCTTACTAAGCATAATCCGGAAAATAAACAAGTGTTTCTGTATATGCTGCTGTTTTTGCATTTGTAAACTCCTGGCAGTGGGTTGGTATTGAGAGCCAGACTCCCAGAATAGCCACTTAACCTACCCTTGCCTGCTGCAGTCACTGGACACATGCATGAGCTCTGCTGAAGTCCATCTTTCTCTCTGCCTACCAGGCACTCCTTGTAACTCTGTTCCAGTCACCCCAGCCCACACAACTGGCTGTCGTGGCTTCAAGTCCAGATGAAATTTGCTAACACAAGTTCTTCAGGTCCAAGAGTCCCTGGAGTGCTCAGCTCCCTGGAGTGGGGCACACGCTGGCTTTTGAACGCCGGGCGACATCCCACGCCTGTGCCTTGTGCCTTATGTGCTAGGGAAGGAGGACAGGAGCGTGAGTGGTAAAGGTTACTCTGCAAGGGGGCACTAAAGACATGCTGCCCCGAGATAAGCATCCTCAGTGAGGAAGGATGTAGTAGTTTTGCTGACAATCTTGAGTGGAGGAGTCAAAATGATTAAGTACTTTCCAGCTTCCTTCCCCAATCTCCTCTATGCTGGTTACCACTACAAAAATCTTTTTACTAGGCTTCCTTAACTGAGAAAGCTAAGAATACTTGGAACTGGAGGATAAGGCTTCCTGGGCGACTACACTCAGGCTGAATCCCTGCAAAGGGAGGAAGGCACTCACCCTAACATGTTCCTAAATTCCCTTTTTTTCACTGCTACATCCTCTTCTTACTCTCCCTCCCTTCTTTCCCCACCCCTGCCCACAAACTTTCTCCTTATTCTGGCCCCACTTAATGACAAATTTTGGAGGACAATGAGGCAAAGCTTCCCCCAGAGAGCTCCTCTCCCTTTGGCCAGCCTGGCAGTGGCTGCACCCGGGGAGCAGGGCTGACCCCGCACCAGCCCCTTGCAGGCGGCAGCCGCAAGTGCAGAAACCCAAAACTGCCTTTACTAGAAGACCAAGTTTAAGGCTGCAAAATTATGATTACGGCCAGAATTGTGCTAAGTGCTGGGACAGTGCTTTTCTCCATTTATTTTGATTAGTGGGCACGAAGTGGGAAGTCTGGCTTCCCACAGAAACAAGGTGGCTTAATGAACAAACACAGCTCTGACTCAACATGAATCTGAAGACCGGCTTCTCTCAGCGGGTTGTGGGGATGGCACTGCCCTGAATTACTGTTTCCAAGTGACTTATCTACACCTTGTATCATCCCAGGACATGACTTAAAACTGCAGGTTTTCACACTTGAGCACCAAAATGCAGGGACAGAATCAGTATCTACTTATATGCTGAAACCCTTCAAGTTCCAGGCCTAGAAATTCCATTTTGCACTAGAAAGCAAGTTCTAGATTCTCCTTCATTTTCCTAAATTAGGTCACTGTACACAGATGAGACAAGCAGATTTTGCAACCAAATGCCAGACACGCATGTTTACTTCTTAGCCTAAAATCTGTAAGATGAGGCTTGCATCATGGGAATTTAATTTTTCTTCAACTATGGCCAAAGGACAAGGAATCCCATGTCAGTCCTTTAAAGCCAAGATTCATCTCTAAAAATCACTACATACTTTGTTCTGAAGAGCAGCAATCTTTTTTTTTGCACAATGGGTATTACTGACACTGCACTTCCTTTAGCATAGGAACTGTAAAACTTTCAGAAACCCCTTTCTCTGAAATTCTAGAATTTCATCAGAACAACCATCTTTCACAATTTCCAACAGTAACAGTTTTAACCAGATCAGTCAGCGCCTCTGGACTCTGACTGGCCTCTCTTCCATTTAGATCCTATATTTCTGGTGCTTGTTTTATCAGAAAAAGCGTAATTCAAGAGCTCCTTCCAGGCAGCACACCTCCTCCTGCCCTCTGGGACTCCCACTGCATCTGCACTCCGTGGGGCAGCTATGTGCCCCAAAGAAATGTGACAGAAACTACACCTACTAGACCTTGGCTTTTGACAGCTGTTTTTTTCAGCAGACAGCGAGGACCAAGACAGCATGAGGACCCGTGTCTCTGTCAAATACAAAGTCTTGAAGTCTTTGTGAAACACAAAGCCTTAAAAGAACAAGTCAAGCCAGATCCTATCCAAATGTGCTGCATTTGATGGGAACCTTACTGCTGACCTCCCCCAGCTTTACACTGGGCTCAAAGTTACTGTTCAGCAGCTGTAGGATGAAGCTCAGGGGAAAATGCTCAAAGTTAAATCTTTATGTACTCCCAAGGCCACGTTTTCCCCAGGGAATGTTCAAAAACAGTTGTCACCACATCTACTGCCAGGCTAAAATGAGGACCGCTAACATCACATGAATTATAGCTCTGCCTCACAAAATGAATCCCTAACTGTGCTTCATTTTCTGCTCACACAGGTAAACATCAGCTGAATTCAACTGATGATTACTGATGAGGTAAGGTCAAGCTAAAATGACTTGCTTAAACTGCAAATAGTGTAAATATTGTTTAACCTTATGCCTGGGGTTTACTAATGGATTCCTGATCGTGTAAAGCTTGTGTAAATCATAGAATCATTAAGGCTGGAAAAGACCTCCAAGACCATCAAGTCCAACCATGAACCCAACAGCACCATGCCTACTAACCATGTCCCAAAGTACCACATCTACACGTTTTCTGAACATCTACAGGGCTGGTAACTTCACCACTACCCTGGGCAGCCTGTTCCAGTGCCTGATCACTGCTTCGGTAAAGAAGTATTTCCTAATATCCAACCTAAACTTCCCCTGTTGCAACTTGAGGCCATTTCCTCTTGTCCTATCACAAGTTAGCTGGGAGAAGAGACCAACATCCGCCTCCCTACAACCTCCTTTCAGGTAGCTGTAGAGATCAATGAGGTCTCCCCTCAGCCTCCTCCTCTCCAAACTACACAATCCCAGTTCCCTCAGCCGCTCCGCAAAAGACTTCTTCTCCAGACCCTTCACCAGCTTTATTGTCATTCACTGGACATGCTCCAGCAACTCAATGCCCTTCTCGTACTGAGGGGCCCAAAACTAAACACAGTATTCAAAGTGTGGCCTCATCATTGCCAAGTACAGGGAGACAATCACTTCCCCACTCCTGCTGGCCACACTGTTCCTGACACAAGCCAGAATGCTGTTGGCTTTCATGGCCACCTGGGCACACTCCTGGCTCATGTTCAGCCAGCTGTCTACCAGCGTCCTCAGGTCCTTTTCTGTCGAGCAGCTTTCCAGCCATTCCAAGCCTGTAGAGTTGCATGGGGTTGTTGTGACCAAAGTGCAGGACTCAGCTCTTGGCCTTGTTAAACCTCATACAACTGACCCTGGCCCATCAGTCCAGCCTGCCCAGATGCCTCTGCAGAGCTTTCCTACCTTCAAGCAGATCAACACTCCTGCCCAGTTTGGTGTCATCTGCAAATTTACTGAGGGCGCACTCAATCCCCTCATCCAGATCGTTGATAAAGATACTGAGCAGTTGATAAAGATACCAGCACTGAGCCCTGGGGAACACTCCTTGTGACCAGCCACCAACTGGATTTAACTCTGTTCACCACCACTCTCTGGGCTCAGCCATCCAGCCAGTTTTTTACCCAGTGAAGAGTACACCTGTCTAAGCCATGGGCCATCAGCTTCTCTAGGAAAATGCTGTGGGAAACAATATCAAAGGCTTTGCTAAAGACCAGGCAGATAACATCCACAGCCTTCCTGTCACCCACTAGGCAGGTCACCTGGCCATAGAAGGAGATCAGGTTGGTCAAGCAGGACCTGCCCTTCATGAATCCATGCTGGCTGGCCCTGATCCCCTGGCTGCCCTGCATGTACAAGGCAAGAGCACTCGAGATGAATCGTTCCATAACCCCCAGCACTGAGGTCAGGCTGACAGGCCTCCAGTTCCCCAGATCCTCCTTCTGGCCCTTCTTGTACAAGAGTGTCACACTGGCAAGCCTCCAGTCGTCTGGGGCCTCCCCTGTTAACCAGGACTGCTGATAAATGCTGGACAGTGGCTTGGCAAGCTCCTCCGCCAGCTCCCACAGTACCCTTGGGTGGATCCCATCCAGCCCCATAGACTTGTGCATGTCATTGGCAGAGCAGGTCATTAACTGCTTCCTCCTGGATTGTGGAGGATTCATTCTGTTCTCCATCCCCTTCTTCCAGCTCAGGGGGCTGAACACCCTGGGGACAACAGGTCTGACTATTAAAGACTGACGTAAAGAAGGCATTAAGTACCTCAGCCTTTTCCTCAGCCCCGGCGGCAACATTCCTCCCTGCATCCAATAAAGGGTGGAGATTCTCCTTGTCTCTCTTTTTGTGGTTAATGTATTTGTAAAAATATTTTTTGTTATCTCTTACAACTGTGGCCAGATTGAGTTCTAGCTGGGGTTTTGCCTTTCTAATTTTCTCTCTGCATGACCTAACGAGCTCCCTGTACTCTTCTTGAGTCGCCTGCCCCTTCTTCCAAAAGTGGTAAACTCTCCTTTTTATCCCGAGTCCTAGCAAAAGCTCCCCGTTCAGCTATAAGTTCATAAACCTTTGGTTTTACGTGGCTCACAGTGGTCTAGTCCGCATGAATCCTGAGCAGGACTATGACCGAGCAACTTTGCTGTACAAGAGCCTGCACAGGCAGCGCTGGCTGGCCATGGAAGCAAGAGCACGAAAATTGCAGTGCAAACGGAGTCAGATAGGAAATGCAAAATGCAAAATGTTTCTACAAATAACTAAAATGCTAATTCTTGTGTTCATTGTTGCTAAGTCAATTATTTGCCCACTTTTACTATATTGATTCATCCAGCTCTTGCAGTTGAGACTGCAACTCAAATATGATCTCATTAAAAATACCTCATTTACAGTCCTTAACATTGATGAAAAACTGTTGAATGTATGAAAGTAAAAAAACAATATATACTAAAACCACTTTCAAATTAAAATAAGTAGAAAATGAAAAACATTTCTCTTTTTAATAGCTTTATATTTTATTTCCGTTGTTTACCAATACTGGCTATGTCAGTCTTGCTAACATAAACTTCACTAGAAGCTAAATGAATATGACTTCTCTTTAAGATTTCAGTTTTGAAATAGAGAAACAAAGATTATCTTACTGTGAATACCTGTTTTGAGGCATTGTAATTTAACCTGAAATCATCCAGATACCTTTATCCTGATCTTTTTTTTCTTAGTCTTAATCTGTAAAAATATTTAATATTAACATTTACTTATGTACGGAGCACATAAGTACGGAGCACCTGTCTCCTTCCTATGTGATGCATCCCAAACATTTTACCCTGTGAAGCCTTCCAGAAGCCTTCCAGCTTTATGCCAAATATCTGTGTTAGTAAAAGCATGGCCTGGTACTCTGTAATGAAGCCTGTGCAGTAAGTACAATGGAAAGTTAAGCTGGAAGAAGGGAAGGGACCTCTTCTCCCCTAGACATTGTGTTTGTCAGTACTACAATGAGACTGTAGACTCTTCGGGGCAGATGCAAGTCTTCTAATGTTTTATTCAGCAATGAATCAGCTGATGACACTTTGTAAATACACAAAACTTAGCTTGTATGTGATGCTTTGCAAAGCATGTCCCAAACAAACATATTTATATGTAAAATATATGCTTTCTCTTATTACAAGGCTGTGCAATCACCCCATGTGTTTCTGAAGGCACCATCTAACAAGCCCTTCTCCTTCACAAAAGAGAATTTACTTTGTATTCTTTATCTTACAGTGTTTTAGTTGGCAGTAGTTGAGCTTTTGATGTTTGCTGACAAGGGAATTAGCCTTCAAAAGATATTGTTTTTTAAAAAAGAAAACATTATTTAAAGAAAAATTACTCAAAATTCAGCTCTTTTCCTTTCCCTTTTCTCTTTCTACCCTTCAAACAGAAGCAACTAAAAATAATCTCACTGCATTTTCCTCCTCACAGGAAGATACACTAATAGGAGAACAAAAAGAGTTTATTTTTCTCAGCAGGAGCAAAATGTAGACTCCATGGTTTTCTACAATGTTTACATAAAGATTTCCCTCTGAACTTGAATTCCAGGAGGAAAGAGTCTTTCATCAGATTCCAAGACTTGTGCTGTAGAGGACTCTCCAGATGTGACAAGCACATAGGAATACTGCAAGTTAATTAAAACGAACTAAATTTACATGCGCATGTGTTGTGCTGTGTAAAACTATATGCTACAGGGACTGAACAATCCTGTTCCTTTTCCACAACAAGCACACCAAGAATGGTTTTAGTCACTGTCAAACGAACTTGGCACTGGTCAAACAAATCACCTGGCATGTAGACCTGGGAATGAAAAACAATCACTGCAAACAAAGCATATAAAATGCAATTTCCATTCAGTATTTTTCAAGCAAATTATTGAAATGCTGCACTAGTGAACCAAAACCACAAGACAGAACGAAATCAAAAAAGCATAGGTAAAATTTGACTGGACAACATTATTTTCCTTATCCAAATCCAAGAGAAATATCAACAATAAAAAGAATAAGAACAAGAGTTAGAAGGAATCCAGCTGTTAGCCTTAACACTATGAGAAATAAAGGCAATGGAAGTTTGGAGTAGGTGCCGATCTCAGTTGGGATTTTAATCTCCTGGTGCAATTCCTAGCTACCCATCATAGCCAGATTCTGGCCCTCCATCACTAAGATAACATCAGTTGTGATCTTCATCTAATGTCCTACAGCTGCAAGAATTTTGAATATGGCCTTACTAGTCTAGAAAATTGCAAGTTGTAGCAAGCCCCAGATCTTTGAGAAAAATATCCTTCTTACTTGCATCGCAGGCAATTCTAAAGAACAAAATAAGAAATATATAGTTGTTCATTCTGAATGGCCTTGAAACAACTCTTTCAATGCCTCTTAGATCAAGCTTCACGCTCATGCTTCACAGGTACACACCCTAGTTTACAACTGTAAAACAATTTACTTATGTTTTACGTTTACTTATGTCACTTTGGCCAGAATGAGTTTTAAAAATCCACATATACCCATACCTAAAGGGTTCATCAATTCACAGTAAATACTCAGTCTCATAAAAATGTATACTGCATATGAATTCTTTTGAGTATTTATCACTTGAAAGGTAACTTTCCCCTTCTCAAAGATTACACGTCTGCCAACATCTAATATGTGTAAGGACAGAGAACAGCATTAGAGAGAAATGGGCCATTACCTCACCACCAGCCTGCTCTGGTTTGGAGTTCATCCCATGTGCATGCATATAATGAAGAGACTCTGGCCAAATGCTGTAAGAAGGTCAAGTCCCATTAGGTCTGAGGATGTGATGATAATGATATGCCTCCAGCCACTCTTTTAAAGCAGTAACTTATTATAGATTCACTTACGTCTCATCAAAACGTATGCACATCATAAAGCATCACTGATGGCACAGAAAGCATCCAGGAATGTGGAAATGCTAGAACTTGCCTGAGCATGTTGGCTCTGCTGCAAGTGAACCTACATGAAGTTAATAATTGCCAAAGGGCAAAATAACTAAAGGGCTCAAAGTTTTGCCTCAGGGGCTGCAAAATTCTGGGGTTGCTGGAAAAGTTGTGAAGACCCAGAAGTAAAAACCATAATAAAATCATTACCTGACTTCAGCAATGTCTTATGTCAGCCTATTTCACCCTCCAAAACCCCTCCATTCTTAGAAAACAAGAAATTAAAGACACTCCTCTGTGGCTCCCGAGCAGAACAAGACCTGCCCTCCTGTCATTGCTTGCTGGAGAGGCAGGTAAGGAGGAACACGCTGACGAAGGTTTAGGTTTAGGACGTAGGATTTCCATAACCTCCTCCATAACGGAGGTTTTTGATTAACCTCCGTCTTCCACAATGCAGGATTTTGTGGATCTCTGTTCCCTCCACTACTCTAAACAATTTATTTTCAGCCAGTCCTACCCCACATTAAGACTGTGGAAGTCTGTAGAGTCTATTCAGTGACCATCTGTTGTGACTACACACAGCAGTTGAGGACAGTATAATTAGAGATGATGACCCATGAAACCTAAAAATGGAAACTTTTAAAGTCCTAAACAATAGCCCTAGCTAGGTACTCTACTTCTGTCTCTTAATTGAGAACCATTTATTGTTACACAGCCCATGAAATGTGAAGTTTGAGAATCTGGCTTCAAAGGGGTTGCATAAAACTGGACACTATTTAAAAGAATAAACAAATATATTACATTTTCTATGAAGAGTACTCTCCTTAGTTCAAATAAGGCCCAGCCTTAAGCTTTTAAAGCATGTTTAATGATAATCCAAACATGGTGAGCAAACAAACAGGATCAAATGACTGGTTTCCAATTCTGTCTGCTTATTTAGTGCACAATGAGCACCAAACTCTGCTCTGAGCGACAGACAGAGAAGATAGCACTTCCCGTCCCAGGAGGCTTCCACACAGAGACGTCTCAAATTCAGCAGCAAATTGATTACATAGATGATTCTGCCAGTTCTGGCAACCAGAAGCAAAGCAGACAGACTATTTTTAGCATGACACGTCATTATCAGTTTAATGGCATCCCGAAGTTTATCAGCCTGTCAGGTCAGAAAGAAAGTACATCTTGTTAGAGGGAAGCATTGGAAGAAATTTCCTCATTAAGTACCATGTCTTCTAGTTTTTTCCTGTTGCTAGAAGGATCATTTTTCACCCCATAAGTTGGATAACTACGAGTCAATCAATTCTGTTTTAGGTCAGGCTATCTCCATCACTTCTACCTTTCTTGTCTTTGGCTACTGCATTTTTAACTCATTGCTTCTGGGTCTTGATATATTTTCCATATGTATTTTATAATAATATTGATACTAAAGTAGAAAAACTGATCACTTTATGTTTTAACATCTTAGTAGACTAGTGAATCTTAGCAAATTTTTGTCTCATCATTTTGAGACTGCTACATTGCCAAAAGTTAATTACATTTGCCCTAGCATTTGGGCATTGTTCTTAATAAGTCATACTTGTCCTTAAATGTGTTCAATTTTCCATCAAAAGCATTCTCAGTGTTTTTGTCAGGAAGCTTACATCTTCCAACAACTCTCCTTCCTTTCTGCCTCCTAATTTACCTTTTACCACAGCTGTGGATGCAGAATGAATTCTTGATATCACATCATTCTATAAAATACATCTTAATGCTCCTACATACTGCTCTATGTAATAACCTCCCGGCATACAATTTATTTGTAACCACAATGAAGAACAGTGATTTGAAAGAATGACAAAAATTAACTGAAAGTAAGCCAAAGCCTTGTTCAAACCCCTCCTCAGTGCAGTTCTCCAAAGCTGAACAGTCCCATCCTTGCAATAATTAAAACACAAATGTGCATTTAATGTTTGTGAGATCTGCGCTTTCTGACAATCAGTATCTGCTTCACGGACATTACATTCCTGTCTGCTGATACAGCCAGCGGAGTGACTAATTATGGACAGGCATTTGTGACCAAGCGTTCCTAGAAACTGAACTGAGATTATCTGTCTCATTACATACAGCAATCAGCTTGTAACTGCCAACCAGAGCTGAAAAATGCAAAACAGAGGTAGAGAATTCCCTGTCTCAGGTCCAGAATACTGAACAACCTTGGTTCCCATCAAAGCTCAGGTGCAAATGAAAGGCAGAAGCTGACTCACTGCCATGTGAGTCTTTAGAGAGGAACAAAAAGACGTATCTGCTTACACTCCTGAACATGTTATGCTCCTATGTGTGAACAAGCAAATGGTGAAGTTCTGTCACCCACTACCCAAATAAGCTCTGATGAAGATGTCCTTGTATCATCTGGCCTTAGCACGTAGACATCTACAAAACATCAATTTCTGTGGCAAAACTTGAGCCATAGTCACTTGAGCGTGTCATTTTTCATCATTCCACTTTGATTTAGTTAATAGAAGCTTTCAAATCAAACTAACCAGATCAAACTCTGCCGGAAACCTGTAAAATGAGCTGAAACATGAACAAGTGGGTGAGAAAGTGGGAGCAAGCAAGAGTAAGATGCACAGTATAAATGTAAGATGCACGTATAAAATGTCTCAAAGGATCAAAAGGTTGCCTGTTAGTTTCTAAACCTCAACGGCAGCAGAGCATGATTACGACAGCCACGTCCAGTGAAGTATTTCCAGTTCTCCTCCCTGCTGCACATTTTGTGGTTGGTGTGAAACGCTAGCTGTTCATACGGGCAGCACCTGAATGACAGGCATTCAAAAGAACAATTAGGAATTCACTCTTATGTTGTAGGTCACAGCTGACAGCCCACACTAGCCTTGCAGCTGTCAATTACTTCAGCCCAAGATGTGTCCTTAAACGCAGGATTATCAAACCTCTGCAGCATGATCTTGTAGTCACAATCAGCGGCCAACCGACCATTCCTACACAATGAAGTCACCTTACAGCTACGAAGTTAGCTTTGAGGGCTTTATTCTGGATGAGTTCCTCCTGTGCCATTGAAAATACTTTGATCTCTTGGGTTTTAGCACAGCCTAAATTTAAAATAAGCTGCTATAAAGGAAACAGTCCTTTTATGCTGCAATTGAGCTTCATGGATTGAAGGGTTACAGGCATGAAGAGGAGGAAAGCAGAAATGGGAATATTAGCTGCCACATTCATCTTCCTGCCTGCCTTGGCACAGACCCATGCAGCAAGTCATAGAAAGTACAACTTCAGCAGTCATTAAAAAGTGGCTCTGCATTTTGCTGGGAAGGGGAAAGAAAGAGATAGGAGTCAACTTCCAACTTTTTAAGATTTGGTCATCTTCAGGGGCCAACCTTAGAAAATATTCTCTGTCTAATTAATACTCCCATTTGCACCAAGTCATTCTCCTCCCCCTGCACATCAGTTTCCCTCACACGTGATTTAAGCTGTCATACTACAAACTGTAGGATGACATTTCTTGTGCATGCTTTAGAAAGGGAGTATCATAAACAACACGTTAGGTGATGGCCACAAGTCCAAATTCAAGCTTCCCGCGCGTGCCGGGCTCTTGAGATGACTCCTTAGCTCTGGGCAGCAGCCTGTGCAGAGGTCTGCGGTCCAGTTAGTGCCCAGCACAACTCCTTGTGGAGCATCCAGTAAGAGAACCCCCTGCGAGCTTTGCACTCCAGCTGCCTGCTCTAGCCTTGGCCACACTAGCTGCCACCAGCCACCAGATTTTCACAACTTGGGAGTGCCTTGCGCCCCAGCGAAGTGCCCCGTGCAGGATGGCCTCCAGGGTCTGAGGAGGCACACCAGCAGCTTCTTCAGCCTCCATGGACCTTGCACGGTTCAGCTTAGGAAGAGTCAGTCTGAGGATCTCCATAACAGTTTATGTGGTCTCCAGTGGCATCCACAGAAGTTATTTCACTATGTTTCACAGAGACCTGAGCTTAAAGGGATCAGGCCTTAAGATATTAATCTGATGGTTCAAACAGCCTAAACAACCAGGATGTAAGGCTGTCCTCATGTGAAGACACTACAATGACTTTTTTAATACTGAGAGCTTAAACAAGTCCTGTATATTTACTAATTCTAGCTACAAACACAAACTGCTACAGCACAAACATTTTAGAGATAAAAGCAGTTGATGCTTCCCACAAATAGCCCACAGCAGAGAAGCAAACAACTAACAGTGACCTTGTGTCAGATTTACAATTTTATTTTACTTTGTAAGCCCTCAGAAAACAAATCACCTAAACCCTAAGCTAGTTAGGAGAAAACTAATCTTCCAACCTTCAGCCCAGCGAGGCTGTAAAGCATCTGGCTGAGTGGGACACAAGATTGCCCTTGAGTACGATGCCGTCCCAGCTACAGAACAAGCTCTTTATACTTTTGTCACTCCAGCCCTGGCAAAAGTCAACTGCCAAAGTCCACTGATAAGATCTCCACCAGCCAACTGGAGCTACTGCTGGAGTATTACAGAAGAGCAGGAACAGGCAGCAGTTATGCTGCGTTTTGCATTTTCAACGGATTATGCAAATACTAATAAATGATGAATCAGACCCAATACATAACCAGTATCACTCAAGGGCCATTTTCTCTGACTAAGGAAATCATAGGATAAAAAAACTTCAAAAAGACCTCTAAATGATGCCAAGACAATACCAAGGCAAGTTGTCACACAGCTTACACTGATAAGGAGAACCACATGGGTAAGAAAGGATTGCAGACTATTGCAGTTTTGTCCTCATCTCATGCTCTGTCTCTCCTGAGATAAAGCACTGGTCAACTATGATGAGAACTGGGATATCAGAGCTCAGTTTTGATGACAAAGAAGAGGAAGGTCTATTGCACTTCATCTGCAACATCCTGGATTATTTCCTCTTCCTTCATGTCACTGGTAATTGCTTAATGGAAGAATTAAGCATCTGTTAGGAAAACCAAGCTACAGGTAGGCACCATGCACTGACCATCCCAAAGCAGCAGTCACCATTTTTGAGTGTGCAACTTCAAACCCTTATTAGGTGCTAACTCTCTGAATTGCACATTGACCTGTAAGAATCCCTGGTTAGAAGTCTACTAAAATAACGAAAAGGAGAGCTGAACAACTGCATCCGTCTCTGCAGCTGCATCACACCTCCTGACTGTCTGATCTTAGCCCCAGCTGTTGCTTTCCCCGGAAGTTTGTACCCCAGTGCCCATGTAGATATTTCATTCCTCAGCACCAAGAGTATCAGCTGTTACTACTGCCCTTCCAGAGGGATGAGGGACTTAAGGCAGAAGTACAAGGAGCGATGAAGACAGTCAGATGAAGACTGGCAGTCACCATGGGGTGCTACAACCTGAACACTGGATAAAAGTTGAAATGTAGGACACAATCCCACTGCAGGGCTGGAATATGGTACTTTTTTCTATACTAGCTTTTTAGAAAGTACCAAAACTAAAATGCTTCTGACTGCCTGGGCTGTAAGAGCTTCATAACAGTATTTATTAATTTGTGTTTACTGTCACATCCTAATAAATATCACAGTTTTATGCCAGTTGTCTGTATCCCTTGGCTCACTTTCCGCGAAGCTCGCCTATTCATCATGAGCCACCTGAAGCCAGAAAGAAGTCTCTTTTGCTTACTTTTTCACCATGGGTATTTCTATGAAGAGACCACGCTTACAATTTTTATGTGTAATTTTTTTAATACCTGCCCAGTGGCCATACTACAGTTGTTGCAAAGTTTGGACAGACAAAAGTTACAAAGTTTGTAACAGAACATTAAAAAAAAAAAGCACTGGTCAACTGTATCCAACAGAGCTTTTCTCCCAGCTCCCTAAAGGGGATCTGCCCATGGTCATTTTTAAGATAGTGAGCTTGAAAGCCCAGCCAAGCGACAACAGTGACTGTTTCCTCGTCCACCTTCCACCAGGAAGGAAAACACGACTTCTACTTTTCTAAACTGTTCCTTCTAAAAAGATGACACAACATTTGAGCAGCAGCTTATCAAGGTCCTCTGGCAAGCTGCATGACTCCTGGATTTATTTCATGGCTTTTACTATTTTTCCACAACTCTAGCAATCCTCAAGCTTGCAGGGATTGCCCCAGGGCATGACATGTTCCCACAGAAGAGTCAACATAAAAAATGAGTAAAACTGAGTAGAAGAAAGAGAGCAGAGCCAGTGCGCTCTGTCCAAGCCACTGTGCTTTTCTACAAGTAGCCATGATAGTTACACAAGGATATTTCATTCTCAAAACTCAGCAGTTTTGTGTAACAAATCAAACCAGATCAAGTCAATCTGAAGAAGAAAAATAGATTTTAAAAATGAGGAGAAAAAGAGATACTTGCTCCGCTTCTAAAGCTTAGTCCAAATACATGAACAGAGAAAAAATGCAGAAGCATTCACACAACTGTCCTGAAAGAGGCTTGTGGGTTTGAGAGTCATTCAGTCTGGAGCAGAAATAACCACAGCAATGTCAGGTAGCTGGCAATTCTACGGGACAAACAGTGCGCATTCATGGCAGGAGCTGTGGGAAACAACATGTGAACACACAATAGCCAGAAAATTATTCAGTGTACTACTTTTGAAAAATAAATATTATCCTGAGAAGTTATGGATAATAGGTACTGACAGTATAGTATCACAGCTGATTTATCTTGTGCACAAGTAGTTGAGTTTCTGACTTTGTTAGTAATGTTGATAGGTAAAATAAAGCTATAAGTAAAGGTCTGCAAGAATCAAAGAAAAAGGATCCAAGACCTAACCTGAGCAGTTAGAGATTCTTCTGCAAAGTGTTAGACTAAATATTTTGTCTTTGCTTTGGTAGTAGCAGTGATGATTAATCACCACTAAATACTGTTGAATAATTAAAACCAGATGATATATCTTTTCTCGTTTAATAACATTATTTTCTCTTCCTCATTTTTTTTTTCTTTAAAACAAATGTTTACCAGTCAGTTAATTAAGTTTCATTTCTCTAGGATCCATTCAGAACAGGAATACACTAACTGTTCAGGTGAAAGTAATTTATAGATTACATTACACTAACTTATTTTCTATTATTTTGTTCTTGGCCAGAGCAGCTGCAATGACAACCTTCAACTTAGAGCAGGACACGTTAACAAGATTGTTCATTTCCTGAGTTTTGCCAACAAATAATCTTGCCACTCTATTAAATAAAAATGAATGGCAACTATTATCAATTTTATTATTCTTCCACAAAGAACAGAAACTACTGATAACCAAATCCTCAGTTCGGTGAGTTGTTAATTACTCCAAACAACAAATCACAGATCCATGAAATCTCTTATTCTTTATATCGAGTTTCTTCTAATGATGTTGCTGTGAAAAGAATTTGATTCTGAGTAAGTCAGAGAGGGCATCCTGGACATTGGTGGAGGAGTTTCTTTGCCAGGTAACCATGGAGAAGCATCTATAGAGGAAAAGGTTGGGTTCCTCCCCTAAAACTTAGTGTTTAGGCAGGAACTGACACAGTATTTTACTAATTTCATAAGCAGCCTGGAGGTCAGTACAGCTTTGTCCAAGCTGCACGTGCACGTTGTCCCACTGCTGGTGGGGCTGCTGTGTGCAATGACCTGCAGACAGGACTTTGCTACAGCCAGTGGGATCTTCACACAGACACCCCGAATCTGTTTTGACAGCACAGTAACATTTGCTTCCTTACATACTGGTTGATGGAAATTAACATTATATTTCAACTAAAAGAGTAACAGAGGAAGGAAGGTCATTTTCTCAAGCCAAATTGAGTTTTATGTTTCACCTTCAGTACTTTTTAGAAGTACTTACAGTTGAATTGTGAGGAAAGATGTGACACAAAACTAGGACTTTTGCTCAGATTAAAGCAATGCCTATATTAATGCAATTCTTTCAGAAGACAGGCTTTCCTGGAAAACTCAGGATAATTCAGAGAGCTGGACACGTGACTGTTGCATCAAGTTACTAATTCACTTCCATTTCAGACGACCTTCCTGGAATCACTATATGCTAAGATTTATGAAAGCATAAAGCATTTCATGTTTGCATACCTCTATGCATGCTTATAAAGCATTCAAAACAGTTAATTTAACTTGGACTGTAACTCACTACATACAGCTTTTCCTTTAACATCTGATAAGGAGGTATAAGCTTTATTCCATCACTGGTAAGCTCTGTAGCTTAGTGTTTAACTTTTTAAGAATTACATATTTTCAGAGAGAAATTTACTTCCTCTCAGTTTGGGAGGCTTTCCATATGAGAAGTTTTGTGTTTGTCAGAGACTGGTGGAAGTAACCTGAGCTTTGGCTGTGGGCAGAGGCTGGGTATTGCGCACAATTTTTTATCTCTTTCACCCTAAATGCTTGGTATGTTTTTGTGAGCTTTTTCTGCGTGACATCTCTTTTTCCTAAAACTCTTGCTGAGGCCTCATTACCTTAGATCAGTAACTTCCCTTCTCTTGGAAGAGGTAGAAAATACCAGCTCTGGTCCAGTACCTACAGCTAACCTCTTGTGGTAGTTCAGCCCCGATCGGGACCAGACTATGCCACTCCTCACTAAACAAAACCAGAACACCTCTGAATCTACCGACTTTACGGAGAGGTTGTCGTGGACTTCAACAGGACCAGGACTTACTTGCTGCTAAGCAAGGCCATCATCATCTTACTGTTTCCTAACAGGGCCATCTCTGTGGGCTCTTCCCAAGATCAAATATTCTGCATGCTTGCAGAACAGGCTTGGAAACCCAGTTCACAAAACTGCTAATTAGAAATGCTAATAATGTTAAGAAATAGAATTTACACCAATTAAACTTAGTTCCTGTGTGCCAGCTGACAAAATTAATAAGAAGCCATTTCTCTCCGACTCTTCACTTGGTATTCAGCTATTTTGTGTCAAACATTTTGGGTCTAATTTTACTTTTATTATCTCAAACCTTAGAAATAACAGGTCAAAAACAACTCATACCAGTCTCAAGGTAGACTGACTAGTTTTTTTAACAGTTCAGGGGACGTTACAGAATGCCAAAATTAAAGTTACGCTGGACCTACACTACAGATTAGTTGCCACAGCTCTACAGCACGACAGAGGTTTGCAACAACAAAAATTTAGCTAACCATCCAGTCAATTGTACAAAAAAAAACCCAGTTAAATTTGGCTTTCTGCTCTTTTTTTTTTGCTCTGTGATTGTTTCAGTGGCGTTTGCATACAACAAGGACAGGTGCTTCAGAGAAGTGGAAGTGCAGGCTGCAAATGCATCTCATCAGCAAAGTAATCAGGAAACACCTGAAAAGTGAGGAATGTAAATGCTGTTTGCAAGCAACCTGCCAGGCAGGAAGTCAGTACTTACTACATTGATATTTCAACACTGGGTAATGAAAAGGAACTTAGCATTGCTTCAGCCCTACATCCACACAAATACTGAGCTGCACGCATTCCCAAAATGCTGTCAGGAATTAATCATAAGCGCTTCTAAGACTGATAAAGATTAAACTTATTATGTAGAAAGTATGTCTGTGACATCACCCTCGCTGTGGAATTAACAAGTATCCAGGCCATTCATTTCTAGGTTAGGCATTTTAAAACCATAGACAGAGAGAGCAAGGCAACTGAACCAAGCACTGTCAGTCAGCATTTCTGGCAGTACCCCACCCGCAGGATAGCAGGGCAACTGCTTGCTGAAAGGTCTTAAAAAAACAAAAGCACCTTGCACCTCTGCGAGCATCTACTTTGTGTGCCCAGTCATCTTCATCCTTCCAGCAGATGTTGTCTCTGCTTGGAACAGAACAGGCTGAAACAGCTCTTGATGGAGTCAGAGCACCCTGCACAGAGGCACAATGGCCCAAGAAGAGAGATGGCAAAGGTCTGGTTACTTTTGAGGAACCTCAAACTCGGTTTGGTTAGATGTTACCAAGAAACAAAATTGCTGAGGAAAAGATGGGTTGCAGCATTGCAGTAGTGCGTGAAGAATTTCCCTGCACCGAGACTTGTTTCTGACCCTGGTCTTGCTTGGGCGGGTTATGCCTTTGCAGGGAGGAAAGAAAGCTTACTGCAGAAAATGCCAAGATGTGGAGAGAAAAATAATGCTTACACAGATACCCGCAGTTAGGAGCTCTTCAGTAGTTCAGAGGAGAAAATAAGATGTATCAGCTTCTAGCTGAAGAAAGAAAATACTCAAACTCAAAAGGAGAGGTGTTTTAAAGAGGAGGGACTACCAATGGATTGCTATCAAGCAGCTCTGTTTGCCTCCATCACTTTGAGGATTGAATCTCTCCGACCCAAAAGAGAAATCTGCTTTAGTGTAACGTCTTGACATTCACTTACATAGTTGGGGAAAAGTAATTTTTTCCACTGGCTAAGGCATTATGGCATGAACTTCTGTAGGTACTTAAAGGAAAAGAGATCTCCCTTCTCAGAGGACCAGTTCTTTAATACTGGAAGGAAGGAAAAGGAAAGAGAAGGAATGAATCAAAGAAAAGCCTGAAAAAAACTACACAGAAAAAACCCTGAAACATCTTGCAGCCATTTTACAAAGTTAGATTGATAAGAAAGCTCTGACTGAATGCATGAAGGAAACGGATCACGATGTGAGTGATACGAGGCACAAGATTTCAAAGCCTCGGGAATGAATGCTTTGTCACAAGTTAACTTATCATCAGACCAGCAGATGGAAGAACAGACTCAGTGTCTGTTCACGCTGAAAGTGACTACCTAAACATGAACCCATGGAGACAGATTTTTTTTATCAGCTGCCTCCTCTTTTTCTATTAAACTTCTAATATAAGAAAAGCCAACATACAGTTTCATAATACCTGGTTTTGTTTAGAAATTACAATGCAATTCCACAACAGTATTAAAAACTATAAACAGCATTGTTCCTTGCCCATTGCTTATTTAAAAGGACAGAAATTACTTAAACTGATCAGTATCCCTCTTTCTGAATGCATCGCTTTACCAGGACATCCCAAGTCAGTTCTGTAGAAGAACCGCATTCGGTTGTGTGACGCAACAGAAAGCACCAAGTACTCGTAACCCATTTGCTTATTCTCATCCTTGATAAATGGCTTCTCTGAACTCATGATAGTAAAATCAAAACATTTTTTTGTTTAACACTTCCAACAAGACTGCAGAGGGATCTTGTTGGCTAAATATAGTCAATTTCTCGAGAAATCCCTACGGATAAGGGCGGCCCCCTACGTGGGGGTTTGTTTGTCCACTAACTGAATTCCAAGCACTCACACAAAGCTTTAAGTAGTTCAGTATTATAGCATGTATTTATTTAACAAAACCAAGTACAATGTATTCAGAAGATTTTTCCGACAACCCCAAACAAACTCAAAAACACTGAGTTTGCATCTGCCTATGAGAACACAGCCGTATGCCCACACTAACACTGCACAAAACCCTCCCTCCCTTAGCTCTGTATAACTTTGCACCCCCAAAATATTGTTTTCTCAAGATTATTTTAGGGCCAAATAATGAGTTCCTATTTAAGTTGTTAAGACGTAGGTAACTGCTCACTGTACAAAATTCAAACCCATCCTTTCCTACCTAGAGGTACCACTTTCTACTGGGAGAGGATCTAATACTCTCATCTGTCCGATAATTTGGGCATGTGTCCTCTCCAGTCCTTTCACGTGAGCTTCTGAGGAATTTACCCAAGTGGGAGGCTCTTTATCATTCTGAGCAGATGAGGCAGTTACCAAATACCAGATGAGAAAGGACACCTCAAAACTGAAAAAGCATCTTGAGAAGTTTAGTTTCAGTTTTTCATTACTGTCTACAGGAAAAGTGTTTCCTGCTCATACTGAATAGAATCACGAGTATGTACAAGCATATACAACGCCATGGAGATTCTGAACTAAAAGAATCAGCATCCCAAGTTTGGTTCGATACCCACAGTCCCAAATTTTGAGTATTTAAGAAATGTACTTTTGCAGTAATGCGAATTGCATGAGCAGAGACAGTGTAATGGAGTCTTTAACAAAACACAACAATAACTATATAATACATAGGTAGTCAAATTTACAAAGGTTTACACATCGCTATCATTGCTCTGTCAGGTCTTCAGTTTTGAGCTTTCAAATGCTGCTGCTATCTGTAATAGTGATTTCTGTCTTTTAAAGCTACTACATTTACTTTCACAGAATCTTGACACAATTAGCCGAAAACTTTGCAAGGAGATTTCAAAGCTTAGCACGCCCCCCAAAAAAGCACTTTCCACCCCCAGAAACAGCTTCTTGTTCTCTCCCAGATATCTTGGTAGACTGTGTATAACCCATTTTCTTTATATAATGAAGGTTTAAAAGAACAAATACAAATCCTGTGTAGAAATCCTTTGCTCTCCAAACCACAGACATGTACTTCAATATCTGAAAAGCAATGTATGCAAAGCAAAAACGAGAAACAGAAATGCATCACCCTGCATTTATTTTCCTTCCTTTCTTCTAAATCCAAAATGACAATTCATGTGCTATAGCTCCCTGTGTACCTTTGGATGCTTGCAGTCCTAAAAAACAAACATATGCTTCCTTGGTAACTTTTTCTTTTTTTTTTTTTTAATTCCTCCATACTGCTTGATAAATTAAGTACCTTAAAAACTTGGGAAAACGTACCTGTAAATCCTCTGCAATCACTAATTGTGCATACAAACTCCACAGCATGAAAACTCACTCCCATATAGGTATTCAAATGGAGAAAAATTAATTCATAGTGAAATGTATCACTCTTCCAGATAACTCAGGATTTTGAAACCGCTTACTACTATAGGACTTTTTCTACCACTTCTAGCTCTCAGATGTCTTAACTAACAGCTCAACGGGTTTGGTTATAAGGTGGCTCAGAAAGAACAGAACTGATGAAACAATGGAGTATGCTCTTCCAGCCGGGAGCACTTTTATGCTCTTTCTGGATCCCTGTTTGTGTTAGGAAAAAAAAATTAAAAACCAATTTAAAAAATCGTGTTAAAAAAAATAAAACAAAAAACAGTAAAGATCTCTGTGCTGCACCCACATATACGGTAAAGGGAGCAGAAGTTAGCAGCAATTTGTTCTATTTCAGTAAACACTTTAAAATTTTGTTACCCTTTTCCATCTTTACAGACTTCTTTTTCTTTCAGTGGAGTGACAATCATCAGTGCATTTACAGCTGCCTTCCACGATATTCTTAATGCCCTCACTCGTGCATGCACTCTTCTTGTTAGTCATTAATGGTGCAATTTTTCTTCCAGCTGAAAAGATGCCATGTGTGACTCCATTAGGAAAACTGCATGGCCAGAAAGAGGGCTATAAAAAGGCAAGAGACAAATGTAACATTCTCTGTCCTACAGAGTAAGTGCATCTCGTATAGCACTGTCTATAGAGCTGGGTTATTTTCCTTCCTGCCAAGACAGAGAAAAATGAAAAAAGATATTCCCTTCACCACGAGATACTTTGCACAGCACACCATACCCAAAGTATTATAGCAGAGCTGTTCATGTCCTATCACCCCAACAGAACAAGCTATGTTAGCCAGTCTGAACAGCAAACTAAAACCAGTCCTCCTTGCCTTCTCTCAGCCTCTTCACAAAGTCTCTTCTTGGTCCATAATTCACCCCCAAAGCTTTACAGCACATTTTGGAGCCTACCGTTACAGTCTACTGTGCATCCAGCAGCAATGAAGTTGATCTAGTGTGCTAACGACTGGGTATATCACGCAGATGACTGCATGACAGCTCCAAGTTACAAAATTAGAAGACATTTAATGTAGTTTAACATCTTATTTTCATCTTATTTTGAAAAAGACTGTAAAAGCTTTATTCTCTTAACTGAGCCCACAGAAGGTGCATTCCAGTAAATGGAGAGACTCACCTGCTGCATGGACCGCACCTACCGTACATGCTCGTCAGCGTAACTTTCAGTAGCAGAAAATTATTGAATGCGTTAGGCCTTAATTTACTGTCTCATCTTCTGCCTTCCTTATAACCCCACCACTGGGCCAGCACACATGGCAGTAACTTTATGAGCACGACTTTGAGGCCAAGATCAGAACGGTATTTTCCAGCAACTGAATGAATCTGGACAGAGTCTCATACACTGCGACCGCATCCCAAAAGCACTGGAAATACACCTAGGTAATACACAAGGTAAGTAATTTAATCTGTCACCTTGGCATTTCCCATTCCTCCTCCTGGACTTACTTTTTTTGGGGGAAGGGAGGAATGGAGTAGCTTTTCCCCAGCTGAATTCAGTGTTTCATCTTTTCTTTTAAAATAGACACAATTTTTGTACCCTCTCTTTTGCCTGTTCACTCCTGTATCTCAAGCTTAAACTTTCTCTCCATGTGCTATAATTATATTTTGCAGGCTATATTCTCTTCCGCTCTTGTCTTCAACCAGCTATTCTTTCATCCCATTTCCTATACACGCTGTACACAGAAGAGCTACAAATGCGGGCATCTAAGAACAATCAACTCAACTAATGAGAAAACAGAGGTTTGCAAATGTTTGTAAAGCTAAGTCTCTTTCCCACCATATCGAAAAGAACAAGGTACTAGTTTTCCAGTTCACACTGTACACACGGATTTTTTTGCTGCAGAAATCTCTCTCCCATAAGCCTTCAGCCAGGAAGGAAAATTTCACGGGAAAAATTAAACCTCTGACATTATGACTATTGCAACACAGACCATTTCTTTCTTTCTCCCCCCACCCTCTTCCGTCACAAAATCTTCTGGTTGCCACAGGCAGGGGAGGACAGGTCTCCACCACCTGCCTTATCCCAGGTTGGTTTCAACCATTCTCCCTGCGCGCAGAAACTCGCATCTTCTGCCGATCTTATTTCAGCGTAACGGTGGCTCCACAGTGGCCAGGATAGAGGAGGACACACCAGCTGCAGGGACCAGCAGGTGAAGGACAGGCCTCTTGTCAGGCTTCCTGCTGCCATTGTGTTTCTAACATGCAACTCCTGTAAATCTCCTCCTTGCTCAGTTAATATCTTACAGAGGAGCTGAGAAGGCACAGGCTGGGCTCAGAAAGGCAGACCTGCCTGGCCTCATCACACCAGAGAAGCATCCTTGGCAAACACAGAAAGCGTTCTGACAAACGGTTCTATGTTAAAAAGTTATCCCCCCCCCTTTTCTTTTTTGAAAGATCCCTCTTAAAGTCAGAAGACTTTTAGCAGAACTGAAAGATTCTGCCCCTGGTTACAATAATGACAAAGGTTAATGCTTCCAGGGAAAATAGTTAATGCACAACTGAAAATCATCCAGACTGAGGGCTGACACGCAAGGCCGTCTGTATGGATTTCAGCCCATTAAAAAGATGCAGAAATGACAGAAAAATGTGTTGATGCACTCAGTCTCTCTTCTCACACAAAAAGATCCAGCTTTATCACTATGAAAGTACTTATCTCTGCTTTTAGAAGTATTAGTCATTTGACTTCTTTGTTTCTGAATCAGGAAGGGAAAAAAAAAGACTTACTTTGACTATACCATTTTAAAGATGAAACCCAAACATATAAGAAGCAAAGGATTTTAAACATTGTGTTTGGACTTCTTAAATCTAAATAGCTTCTAATAAAAAATAAACGGCACAGAGAGCTCTATGAAAGACACTCCTCCCTGCTCTTGCAAGCAGAGGCTGACCAAACTCCTACTGCCGTTTATGAATACTTCAATAAACTGTCAGTCAGAATAAAAAATACAAGAGGATACTGAAAAGAAATACCACATCTACACCTCAGATGCTTAATAAAAATATTTTCAGTTATAGAAGGTGAGGAGACACAAAATACAACCTTTTATCCCCTTTAAGCACTGTGTCTGCATGTAGAGAGAATTCCACTTTTTTTTTTTTTTTGGCAGAGGGTACTAAAAATCTGCTACTATCTCCTGCCAAGCTACTCCCCTCCCCTGCTCCCTCGAAAAAAAAGCTGAATGAGGACCAGGACTTTATGGGAAACCAAGAATATTCCCGTTTCTCTTGCACAGTTCTGTTTTTTCAATACACTAAGACATCTCGTAAATTAGCTTGAAATGTTTTAATGTACAGGTTAATGATAAATATGTGTGTGTGTGTATATGTATGTATGCATATACCACAGATTCTGGGAGGGGTGTACGTGTATGTTTATATATCTACACCACAGCTTCCAGTGGCACCCTAGAAAACCAGAAAGAAACCAGACTACTGACTCTTGCTTCTATCTAGTGAAAACAGAGACACCTCTTCCAAAAGACGCACCTAAAAATCAGCTATTCCTTCCCAAATTAGTCCTCTGGGCTTGGTTTCGCTCCACCTACAGTCCTGTCCCAGGATGTAGGAATATCACATCGCTTCCAGATTTGAAATAAACTATTCCACAAACAGCGTAAAAAGATGAGGCGCTGAACGCTGGTGGCTTTGATGAGTTATTTCATTCTTTATCTAAGGTTACACACTTCAGAATTAAAGAAAAAGGAAGAGAACAAACAACAGACAAAATCAGCATCAATTTACAATTTTACCATTGTAGTGGTTAAAAAGAAAAATTAACTCACATTGCTTGAAGGTGGAGCTTTTGATTATTCACACACATATTGCTACTTTCTCTACAAACAAACACTGGACTAGGAGGACCACGGATACTCCTCCGCATAATCCCTTAAGTGAAAAGCAGGTATAACATACGGTCAGTTAGCACTTGTCACAGTGATTACAAAGATACAGGCAGCCTGTGAATTAAGTGTCATACTTTAATTTAGAGGTACTTTTTTGCAATTCCTTGTGTTTGTTTTTAGCATGTTTCCTCCTTTCTTTAAATTAGATCAGACAGGTTTGTATAAATGAAATACATTTCACAGATACGAATGAAATACAATTCACAGATGCTAAATGCTGAAATGTGAACATACAAATTTTGTGATTAGTTTCTCAAACTCTGACAAAATCTGTCAGTGTGTTTCTTCAGGAAATATTTTTATTATTAAAAATTACAAGAAGGATTTACTACAAGCTGCCTTTGATCCACATTCCTACCCTACTGATTTTTGACAGCAGCAGGGAGATTGAGACATGAGGGGGAACGTAAGATACTGCTTAAGGGAGCAATATTTTTTTCCCCCAAGGTTACATGTGACACCATCTTACCAGACACAAGAAAATTTAACTTTTGAAATTAGTCTGGTCAAAAAAAAAAAAAATTCCCAAATCTCTCTTCCCTTACAAAAGCAGAACAGACCCAAAATCATGGAGTAGGTCCAGGTTCGGATCGTTATCTAAGACACAGATAGTACTAAGGTCCAAGACTTTGCTTTGGGTCTTTCCTGGGTTTTTGTTTTGTTTTTAAATTTCAGCGAATATACTGAGACACTCAGTCACTGCTGCGAGTGTTCATGAATGACTGCTTGCTGAATACTGTAAATCATACCTGTAAGAAAACGGAACAAACACTGCACTAGTTGTGGTTTGGCGCAGCTTCACCATGGCTGCTTCTTCTGGAGGGCACGCTGGGTTTGGAGTGCTCCCAGTAGTGCTGATAAAGTGAACCAAACAATAAAATATAACACACAGGGGAAGACAAAAAATATTTTGCCAAAAAATACTGTTGGAACAGCATAGCATCCTCACGCACACTTTTAAACACCCCTGTATCTTTACATAACACTTCAAAAATCTTTAATAGGCTATAAAATTGTCTTTCCTAAATAACAAAAATTAAGAGCTGACAGCTGCTTCCACCATTGCTTTCCCCCGTACTCATTACTGCTGTCTTATGTTCCTTGTTAAATACATTCCCCAGAGTGACAAACACGCCTAGCAGAGTGCAGGCTTAACACACCAAGCTAACAGAACTCTCCTTAGATTTTTCCATGCACTAACGACCGTTCAGGATTGATTTACAGCTTCTGCCCGTGGTATTTCACCCACACCATGCGGAATATGGAGAAGCCGTGTACTTAACTTCCCGTGAAAACACTAACAAATCCAGAAAAACTGCTTACTCAGCATGAAAGAGAAGCACTGGCATCTCATCCAGCACCCACAGTATAATGAAATGGCTCTGCTACTGCTGCCCCGCCAGAACACTCAATACAAGCATGGCATTATTTTCACCTCTGCATATGGTGCAAGGCTCATTACTCCACCTCTGGCTCTTTACAGATCTACTACAAACTTCCAGCCAGAGATCCACAATCAGATGTAACCTACAATCCTAAAGCCTACGATTTGTAAGTGTTATTCTTGTCCCTGTAAAAGAAACAACTCAAGACCCCTTCCAAATAGCATTCTTATCTCCCTTTTGGTAATCACTCTTTATCTTCAACAATTTGTGCTGAATGACCATTAGCCCAGGAGCATCAGAATAGAGTAGTACCCAAAATACTTTCGGTCACACCTGCTAGAGCAGGAGATTCTGCTCTCCTGCCCTCCGTACTGCAGGATGCATCATGACAGTACCACAAGACAAGAGGAGAGGCATATAAAGCTGAGATTAGGAACTGGCTCACTAAAAAAAAATAATCTTTTATGAATTTGTATTCAAAATGCAGTAAGAAAACTGGCCCTGAAAACAGGCCAAATACTGCTCCAGTCTTTCCATGTGCCTGCTGCAATGGGATGATGAATTTAATAGCACGTCCACCTTGCACACATGCTGAGAGGAAATAATTACACCAACAAACCAAAAGGTTCACCCTCCCATACATGGATTCAGTGTATGCTCACGACAGCCTTAAAGAAGAGAGTATCATTGCTTCCTTACCTGCAATGTTCCTCCCTTCAAGTAAAAAAGCCCAGACACCTAACTGTAGTTCTGGAGCCCACCAGCAGCTCGAGGCAGAGGCAGTGTATCTAGCAGCTACCCAGGATCATGTCCCTCACAAAAAGTACGTCTGCTGGAAGAGGTTTCCTTCACCTAGCTTCCTCTCTAGCTGACTAAACCCCTATTCCGTGACACCAAGAACAGACCTACTGCTGATGGCTTGAGTTTTACATGCGTAATAGCGAATTTTCTATGGAGGGTAGTCAGGATCCTTGACCAAATCTAATGAAGAAAATATTGTGTTTATATTTCTACTCCCCAGTCTGGAAAGGTCCACAGATCCATAACTGGATTTTATGAGAAGCAGACAGTTACAGAGGACATTTTTTTTTCCCCAATGGATGATTAAATTAATTCTGCATTGTTTCTGATAGGATGAGGCACTGCAGTATACTACAAAACAGGTTTACTCATCAGCCTTGAAATGTTCCACAGTAGGTTCCCATCTTGACAGCCTGGTGTACACATCAAACCCAAAAAACACATCAATACCTTTTGTGAGCATCATGAGTTCTTAAAGAGACACACTGCTAGCATCAGCTACCTTGGCTACTCACTGTTAGATTTGCATCAGCCTTCAAAGACTTTTTGTCCCATTCCAGCTAAACAACAGAGATAAATTACAAGGTCTTTCAACACGCATTTGCTTATTTTTCTGGGTGTAACTGAACAGCCTTTGTACTCTGCTTACAGGAGTCCAAGATGTTGAGACCACAGTGCTACCTCCTGTTGTTTATCGTGTATGCAGTTGACTTTACGGGTGAGTGCTGTGTTCATCTGAAAAACCTCTCTGTCAGCATGAAAAATGCAGTGCGAAGGCTCTGCAGACAGCCCTTTGTCCTAGTGCTCACCTAGCCAACACGAATTACTGGAGTCAGAAGTGAGAGATGCTGGTGGGAGCTGATGCTAAGAAGCCCTGAGGGGTGTGGATGGGGAGACCACCAAGGATAGGAGAGAAGAGGAAGATAAGAGGAAGCAGTAGAGAAAGCAGGCAACAAAGCAAGGCAGATACAGAGAGAAAAGGAAGACAATGAAATGGTAATCAGCTACCAGTAACTCATCAGCTACAAAAGCCAAACCAGAATTCAGGGGAAAAAAAAAAAAAAAAAAGCAAGGCTTTTTCTGGAAAGGAGAATATATTTTTAAGGGTATGAAAACAAACTGAGGGCTGGCAAAGTTTAAAAATCGAGAAACGCTATTCTGTCCTTTTTAATGACCTTTTCAAACTCCTTTCTGAAGTGAAGCTTTAATCACAGTCATTTTACGTAGAAGATTGAAGCAACCTTGGAGCAGAATGAACTGTGCAACTGCTCCAGCGAAGGAAAGTAAAATGAAAAGCTAGAGAAAAGACAAATTACTATTCCCTTTGGCTGCCATTAAGGAAAACTTAGTCATTGGTGATCACTGCTGAAACAGATAATCATCTACTAGTTGATGTGCCTAAATAAATCGGCATGCCTGGTATGACTTTAGAAGACCTTCTGAAGGAATCTGGGCCTTCAACCATCACAGACAAGCCACCCTGCTACTGTCAGTTTACTGAAGTTATATATAGCATGCAAACCTACTATGCCTTTCTAGCAAAGGATAACAGTATTAAAATATTACTTAAATCACCATTTTAAAGTAGTCGTTCTCATTTTACAAATCGTAAAACCAAAGCGGAAAAAAGCACTGCCCGGCTTTCTCCTGCCTGGGAGGAAGAGAAGCCCTGGCTGCCAAGTTTCGCCTTCCAGCTAGGCTGGACTTGCTCTCTCCAAAGGCTATCCCACCACAGCAGCAACATTCAGTACAACTGAAGTGTAAAGTAAGTTACTTTAAACACTAGCAGGGCTCTGCCAATTTACAAGGACGATTTGGCATCATTTTCATTGGCCGTACCGCAGAGCACCACATACCACACACACATGTCCTGCGCTGTGCTCCACATGCCATCACCAAATGGTACAACACTGGATCCCATTACGATCAGTTGTGAAAAAAATGTTACATAAACCCACAGTATCTCTAGATAGAGCCTTGCTTTCCACCTGATATTCTACTGAGCACAGTTCACGTTCACTGCTGCTAAGCCTGAACTCCAGTGTCCACGCCAGCCTTCCTTAGATTCCTTTCGGGATGAAACCACACATGTCTGTTCCGAAGCCCTTATCCACAAAATATCTTCAGTTTCAGAACTGAAAGAAGACAGAGAGGAAAATATCCACCACTACACTTTGTGTAGCAGAAAGAAACTTGCAAAGGCTTAAATTCAGTCCTGACAATTTCCCTTGCCACAGAGAGAGGAAGGGTATCACAGGCTAGGGGAGAAATGCCCACCTTCTGCTGTTTACCACAATATGTCTATAAAGCCACAACAAATTGTGGGGAAGATCAGAGAGAGTCAGAATTTAACTTCTCCTTAAAGATCTTGTTCATGGGATCTCTTCCTATACTAATTAAGTTTTCTGAAAGGCTTTTTATGCTCAAGATTTTCTGTCCCACTTTAAAAGCCCACACTGCCTCTGCAGCGAGACTCCTCTGATGGTTGCTCCAACACAATGCACAAAAATGAACAGACACGAAAGGGGAGGAGTTTCAGTTTCTGCTTAACAGGCCACCTGGATCACGCAACACACAAAACTGCTCACTTAATGAGGTGAGATGTATTGGTCTATTTTTATTGCAACTTGCAGCTGCTTTGACAGTAAATTCAACATATCTGTAATTCTGGCCACAAACTGGTCTTTACACAGGTGCAAGGACACTGCAGAAGAGGTTTGTCACTGAGATTCTTACAGATTTTTCACATACAGCTCCCTTGCAAACTGCCTAGGTAGGATAAAAGAGCACTCTCCTCTGCTTCATTTACCAATGCCCAGAAAACCCTTCATCTCTGCTTGACGACACTTCAATTACGCTCTGAAAAAGCCACAGCTCTAGAATTTGTCTGGGATCCACAGTTCAAGCTAAACTCAGAGGACACTGCAAGTATTCTTCAGCACTGCATCTGCAACTGAGAAATATACTAAACCCTACGACTAGTATTAACATTTTGTTCATAAGGACTACTGTTCAAAAATTAATCTAGTTACAAACAGCACCAAGTCAAAAATGTTTTTAGTAGTACTGGGAAGTACAGAGGAAGGAAAATAGATAGTTATTTTACTTGTTTATTATAGTAAGCAACTGAGCAAAAGAAGAAAATAAGAACTGTGTTCACATGTTTATAGATCACCATATATAATCTACAGAATAGGCACAGAACACTCATATTAGAGTTGATCGCCTATAAACACCATCCAGCCACAAACTCCCTCAGTGAACAAACTGTAACTACTCTCAGCCTTTTGCAGGAGTTACTGAACACCGGCTGCTGGGAAGTCAATGGAACAGCCTTGAATGCTGTCTTTCTAAGGAACACTATGCTTTCGTTGTTGTATGTTGCTGCTTAACCAGCAGTTCAGAGAGAATTAAATTATCCTTTTTTAGGTTAAACAAGACCTTGTCGTTTTTACTCTCCAAAACATCAGGCACCTAGAGCAGGACATATACATTAATATGAGGTCACTCTTCCCAAACCACGTCCTCCTTTTCCTCAGTGACTTTTCAAATTTCTAGGCAGTAAGAGGAAAGTACCACGTGCAGAAGCGCCTATCAGCCTTTGTTAGCTTTGGCATTCCTCTTGGTAACATATGAAGTCAGAGTCTCAAAATACTCAATGGGTCTGAAGCAGTTCGTTATCTGACAGCATGAGGGGTAACAGCGCACACCCAGACCTTCAGCCTTGATTAGGTCCAAAGCTGCAGTTTTGTTTTGGCTTTCCAGAATCTGGCAGCATGTGATAACAAGGACACAACATGCAAAATGACAGCAAAACCCCTCTGGAATGCCACAGCTACTTTGTATGGATAGTGGCATTACAATCAATGATGATGTGTTGCTTGTTGGTTAATGGTTGTGCTAACAGACCAAGTACTTTCCAAACAGGAAAAACAGGCAAACTCCTTGCCCTAAAGCATTAACAATCCAAACACAAAAAAGCAACAGAATGTAAATTAGAGGAGAATAAGAAAAGTTATTTAGGTATAATGTGCTTACATCTAAATAATTCACGTTCTCCAGCGCCACAGTGATTATTTACCAGACAGGGCTGTTGCTTAACTAAAATGGACTGTCAGTTCTAATTATATACAGCTAACGTTGAGAACTACTGGAGAAGTGCTTGCAGATAGCTATTCCAAGTGGAATCACAGAAGGACTGAAGTTGGAAGGGATCTCTGGAGGTTGTCTTATCTATCTTCCCTGCGCCAGCAGGAATATACAAACTATTTGCATTACCCTTCATCTGTCCTTATCAGTCAGCAAGTTTCCTTGTAGGCATTGTGGCAGGCAGAACGGTCTGGAGGAGGAGAGAGAAGAACCTTCTCAGGACTAAGCCTCATTAACAGCTTCCCATGTATGGGAGCACAAATGAAAACACAAACATGATTACGAGAGACTCAGTCAAATGACGTGATGTGACAGGCCTGAATGGTGAAACAGATGATAGAAGCGGCTATAACATACTACAGAAGACATGTATCAAGGAGGTAAAGTTACATGGGACTTTGAAGAGGATTTTCATTTGGTTCCATGGAGGCATCCAAAGAGGAGGTGACAAATCCGTCTCAAGGACTGCTGTGGCCATCGGGAAGAACAAGGTTAGAGCAATCTACAGTTAATTGCCTGCAAGACAAGGTCAGAAATAAAATGAACAGCCACAGATAACATAAAGAAGTATTAAAAACAGTTCTCAGTATGCAGTACAATTATGCAGGAGATTACAGCAGAATTCAGCAGGAGATTACTGGTCTCGGTTATGAGTCTGACAAGCTAGACTGCGAACAAGGAGAAGCAAATGTAATAGCCAAACTCACATACAAGGGAAAAGATAGCAGTCTAATTTTTTGTGCTCAAGTTTTTGGAGACTTTCATTCAGAAAGCCTCAGAGGGACAGGCTAATGAGGAAGTAACAGAGGGATAAATGCTAAGAAAAGAGATAGGTTTAATTGTCAGTCATTAGTGACAACTGCTGGGGTCATTTAAAATACGATGGTGGAGGGCAAGGGATGGAGCCACAAAGGACTCAAACAGACTCTGCAGAGCAGAGCAGGGCAGAACTGCTCTCTCCTGTGCTTGGTAGTTTTTGTCTCCGTGCACGCGTCTGTGCATCCTGATGGTGAAACAGCTACTACCCATGGTCCAGCCACGCTGGCCAGTCACCCTGCGGCACCACTGCAGGATCCCTCCTGCTTGCAAAACAAAGTTTTGTTTCAAAGAAGACTAGGTCTGTCCTTGAGTGCTGACAAATACACCGAGTCAAGGGAAAAAGAAAGGTAATAGTCTGTTAAAGAGAATACACTGGGATGTCCAGAGAGCACTGAAGAGACTCCTGTCAATATAATGAGGAAGATACGTGTCATTCACTGAAGCAGGAAGGACCAACAGGTAAGAGTTGCCTAGAAAATGCATTTAACACCTTGGTTTAAAACTGAATTATTACCATCAGGCTTTGGTGATACCAGTGTCAAAAAGTCAAGTTTAAAGACTCCTTCCACGTGATCCAACCAAACTGTTACCTCTTGGTTTAGTATATTCTTAAAGGAAAAAGCACACAAGGCTTCAACCTGTAAGCCTTCCCTTCTCTGAGGAAATAGAGCATATTCAGTCACTTTTTGACTAGTTTTCCTACTTTGCCATCTTCAGCTACTGTGGCACAGATTTTTCAGCATGAAATGCCTCTAGCTAATGATAGCAACTCTGGTTTTAGGACTGGGGACAACGTCAAATGCTTTAGGAAGTCAAAACAACTAAACTAGCTAAGGCTAGAAATTTCCCATTAAAAAAATGGGCAAAAATGAATGCACTGATGTAGCTTAAAGAGATCAGTAATGCAGCACAAGCCACCAATCCAATCAGTCACTCTTTCATTGCAGCCTCGTATTAGTTACACGAGTTAAAGCTCTGGTCTTTGCCTTCTGAGCAAATTCATAATAGGGAAATAAAAAAAAAAGTTGATTAAATAGCCACAGTTACTCAAAATTGCTGCATTATTTGTAAATAATAAGTGCAAGCGCAGTATGCGCAAAAGGGAGAACCTTAATTATTCCTCATTAGGAAACACATATTTACAGTATGTAGGACAGCATTAACTCATCTATTTAACTACTTGTCATCCATTACCTCATTTCATAGAAAAGAAACAGGTTTTAGCTTGTGTTTACTGGTAGCACTTAGAGAAAAGAAAATCAAAGCTTTGTTTTGCCTCCATGTTCCCAGGCTGACTCCAGGTGCTGCTGAGGCCAGCAAGATCCTAAACTGCACTGGATCACGGGACAACTCAAAAAATCCCTGTGTGCTTCCTATCGCTCAGCTAATTACTTTCACATCTGCATTCAAGGAGGAACTGAGCCTTTTACTTTACCAAAATTAAATTATCATCCATACCACTTTCTGTTCTGTTAAGAAAAAAAGTCAGCAAAGAGAGCAGCATCCTCCTGGGAAACCAATCCTATCATCTGCCCAACGCTGCTGTTCTCAAGTCCTTTGTACAGCACTGTGGTGGGATGACCATGCCCCCCAGCCAAGCACCCATATAGCTTTGCTCACACCCCACACCCCACCTGCCCCCACCGGGACAGGAGAGAGGCTACGAAGAAGCGAAACCAAGAAAACTCAAGGGTAGACACCAAGACAGTTTAATGGGTGAAGGAAATAAGGAAAAAAAAAAAAAAAGAAAAAGAAAAAGAAGAAAGAAGTGATGCAAAGGCAGTCAGTCCCACAGGCAGACGGATGCCCAGCAACATCAATCCTAAGGATAACACCCCCACCTCATCCTCCCCTACCCCAAGTTTTATTGCTGCGCATGACATCACGCGCTATGGAAAATCCCTCTGGCCCACTCAGATCAGCCACTCCACAAAAACCGACAACCTGCTCTCTGTGGGGCAGGGAGCAGGGAGGGGACGAGAGTGAAAGCCTTGATAACACTGTTCTCACCACAAACCCAAAACACAGCACCTTATGGGCTGCTGTTAAGAAAGTTATCTCCGTCCCAGCCAGACACAATACACACATGAAAAGCAGCACAAGCACGAACCCACTGCAGCTGACTGGCCAGCCACAGACATGCTTACTGCGGCCCCATCCCAGTGAGGAGGATTTTGTACAAAAAGCACTACTGTATCACACACCATAGTTAAAGGCAGTGCTGCAATGCAGTGGCAGTCCCTACATTAATTTCATGGGCAAAGCACCACTGACCTCCTTTCTACATTCTCCGAGAGAAGCCTGATTGCTACAGACACTCAGCGAAACCCCACTGCTGCTCAGTGACCTGTACCAGCACCCTGCACAATGCTGTCTTCTGTCAGACCTCAAACTCCCTCTAACAGTCCTAAAACAAATCTGCTGCTTGGGGAGGGAGGGAATTCCAGGTCACACCTACAGACTTCACAAAGATTATGGATCTGAAACTTACCTAAAGGGTCACATGCCATCGGAAGCTCCTCAACAAGAAAAATGTCCCCTGAATGTTCCTTTCAAAAGGCTGTGGAAGACTGATTTGAATCCTGTTGCCTAAAGTTAAAAGTGTTTAATGCAGAGAACTGTACGTGAAAATGTGGGCCTAGAAGTTTCTACACATTACTGTAGCAACCACCTGCATGGTGTACCCTGTATTTACAAGCTTAGGTTATTTCTGCTCAGGAGTTCCAGTGAGTGAACGAATACTCGCTCTCATAACAGATTCAAATTCAATCATCGCTGCATTACTCCATCTACTCAGCCAAATAACCCCAGGCTTTTTGAGCATGTATTCCAAGTGCTTAATCTAGCAGGCGGGCATGGTTCCTCTGAGTAACCAAAGCCAGGTCCCAGTCTGGCACCAGCAAATGAACTCCTGTCAGCAGACAGGGTGCAGAAACGCTTCCTGTTCTGCTCCAAAACTCTGCTTGTAATATAACGTCAAGCTTGCTTTCTTTCTTTTTTTTTCTTTTAAGAACTACAATTTTCAAAGATAAACTGGGTTGAGTTTTTTTCCCTTCCTATAGAAGCTTGAGGATTCTCCCATAGAAGGTTGAGGATTCACATGGATCTGTGAAAGTATGTGTCTCTTGCCTCTCCTTTTTCTTCCTCACCGGTCAATTTGTAATCCATTATGGAAATTAAGTATATTTTTAAGCACAAATTTCCACTTAAAAGATTCATGTATCTTAAAGAACAAAACAGCTGAATAGTCATGAGATTCTCTGATTAATCAGTGAGAAAAAAAAAAACACTGACAAATTATTTATAGTCCTCATGTTCAACTTAAACACACAAGCCATATATCTGGGGTGAGCAGCAGAAGACTAACAGCTAAGATCAGCTAAGTAAAACAGCATGTCAGGCAAACTGGGAATTTAAATGAAAGTGGCTACATAAGTTTTACCCAACTAGATGCAAGTATTTTTTCCTCTAATATCCTATTCCATACTTTTCATAATGACTAGATTAAATTAAAAACTATTCCTAGCAGGGCACAGAATTATTTCAGATTATAAGGCTATGCATTTCAATAGTGTCTTGACTGCCATCCATTAACTAATCCCTTCTAAATGTGTTCTCAGATAGGAATACCAAGGCTCAGCTATTTCACAAGGAAACACAGGCAGAGATGATAAGACTTAAAAATCAGAGAGAGTCCAATGAAGGTTATGCTGTACAGAACTGGTCAGCACTGGACAAATCTACACAACTCTGACCTTTTCTCACTATGGAATTGAGCTGTCTGGAGACAACAGGGAATAGCCAAAAAGGAGTTCTCCTAAAGCTCTTCCTAAACTGAGAAATTCAGTCCACGCCGTCTTTCAGATACGCGCATTGGACAACAGCAAGGGTGGCAAGATGCATTGGTTTGGCTTCTAAAAGCTGTGAAGTTTCCCATCTCATGTTACACTACTGAGTAAGGTCCTTGTTCAATGTTTACAAGGGATTTTCAAAGCTCAGATCTGAAATGTGAAAACTGCGTTTGACATCTTCTCTTCCTCGGGGCCAGAAAACCACTATGACTAATATCAGCAAAATCTTAGTCTGAGATACTAGAAATGCTCTTGTAATTTGCTTTTGCATCATTGAAACTTTGGGGATATAAATGATGCTCAATAATCTTACTTCCATGGTTTACAGTTTTTTAAAAACATATAATGAATGATCTTTGCCATCATGCAAAGTCTTATAGAACGGGAGAGGAAAATAAGGCCAGGCTGGATGAGGCTGTGAGCAACCTGATCCAGTTGGAGACGTCCCTGGTCCTTGCAGGGGGGCTGGACTAGATGACCTTCAAAGGTCCCTTCCAACCCAAACTATGATTCTGTAACTATTTCAGTTTCCTGCTGTTTTTCAACAGCAGGAAAAAAAAAAAAAAACTTACAAAAAGACAATTTCGTCAACTTATTCAAACTTTTACAGTGGCTTACACAGTAACCAGTCAGTTTTAATCTCCATTCAGTTTTACGGAATGCCTTCACAAGAGCTCTGAACATAAAGCTAAGACTCAAGCAAGCACAGTGTAAAGATAACAAGAGCTCTGCTAATATTATCCTCACAGAGAGAGCAGGATTACAATTTTAATGTGTTTTTGATAAAAAGTACTATGGGCACAATGTTCAAAACAGTCTTAAAATTGCTCCTGGGGTTCACAGAAGCTACGGCTGCACGAAAGCAAACTTCCTCGCAGAGTCACTGGAAGTACAGACAGCAAAAGTCAGTGCAAAGGGGCAGAAGTACACAAAAAAGGAACAGGTACAATCCTGGAAAGCAAAATGAAAATATTAAAAGCTAATTTTACTTAATCACTGGGATTAAAAGACTGCATTAAATGCTAATACTTTTTATCAGATATATTTGAAGAATTGTCGTTTAGAAATGTCCCTCCTTTTCTTTTAAACACCTGGTTGAAGGTAAATTACCTTTCTGAAGACTTGCTGAGGTTACATTGATTACTTATCTGGCAAAGCCTACTCAATATTTGGGGGTTTTGCTAGCTTTGATCCACAGACCCTAAGCAATCTGAGAAAGGACTGCTTCGCTATGAATAACAATACCGTACCTCTCCTGCTGTGGCTGCCAGCGCACAGATGTTTTCCCAAAACTCTGCTCTCCTAAACCTTCCTAACAAGGCAGAAGCAGCTTGCAACAGACCTGCTTAAATACATCTCAGAAACTCTAGGGCCACTTCTGCCACAAAGCAGCTGCCTTTGCGGATCACAAAGGACCTTTCAAAGCACACCGCGCAGACACAGAAAAGCACACGCCAAGCAGAGTAGACTCACTCATATTACTTCAGCTACGTGTGTGCAGGCATCACAGACTGCTTCTAATTGCCACTGCTTCTGCTACACCTTTTCTGCGAGCCCCTACTGTTTCCCACCCACGCAGGCTCCAAAGTAAAAACGCCTTCCCATCTTGCCAGACACGGAAACGCAGACATGTACGTAGAGGCTGGAGCCATCTTCAGAAAAACACTTTTTTTCTTACCAGTGCTCCAGTATCTGTCTTTTCTAATGAAACACATTAGGAAATGGCATTTTAAAACTGTTACATAATATATTTAATGACTGGAAAAATCTGATCAGAAACCTATGCAAATTAACCAGGTTCTAATACTCTTTGGTTAAACTGGCTCTGATGTGACAGCCGGATGTAAAATAAATCATGGTAAGGAAGAAATTTTCCTTATACAGAACGCAAAATATGTGTGATGGAGACATTCTGCTCTAACTCTTCCTCCCATGTTCAGTCTTACCAGAATTATGACTTTAACGAAGAAGAGGAAGTTCCTTAAACTGCTTTGACAGACACGGTAAAAAATACAACCATTTTTGGCAGCACACTCAAGAACCTGGGGAGAAGTGAAAACGTTCCACTTGTCAAGATCTGGAAAAATGCATTTGCTGTTCTTTCACCAAAAAAAAATTGTTTCAGTCTGCTAGATATTGTGGAACAAAAGGGTAAAAAATGAAATTGCATTCCTAGAAGAGCAATGTTCCCAGAGGAATAATTTCCATTTGCAAAAAAAAAAATTGTTCTAGTTTGTCAAAATGCAGATATTATTAAAATTAATACAGATACCTTATGCTGATAGAGTCAATGTTCAGGCCTGACTATGATTTTACCAAATAGAAGAACATTACAAATGAGCTGAAAGACTTACAGGTATTCGCACATGGCAGCTGTCAGGGACAGATTTGTTCATAATCTTCATTTACAAAAATACTGAATTTAAAGACTGATAAACTGTAGACACTTTTGCCATCACTTCTTTCAAGTATGCTTTTTTTTCCTTTGTCAGTCCATGCTGGTTACGAATTTTTTGGCTATAATCTATTTCACAAAGACACTTCTCATCCTTTTTGTTTATTTTGAGATATCATAATGTTAAGCACCATGTTTCGCCAGCAGGAGTAAGTCTGATATTGTTAATGATCTCCTGTGGTATAAGGAAATCAAACCAAGTGACAACTAGAAGAGAACGCTGGGTGTTCAGGAAACAAGCATGCTAGTAATCAGCACTTCTCAGAACAAAATGTAACAAACACATTGCTATTAGACGGGAATTTGTTACGACACCCATATATCAAGTAACATTTACACAACTGTGGCTTGTTTTTAAAAAACCACATTGTAAGAATCCGGCTGGCGGCAGCAAACCAACAATAACAGAGTGAAATAACTCAGGGAAAAGGGGCAACAATGCAACAACTTATGTGCACCAGGGCAGGGCCCAGAAAAACACTGCGGATCAGCTCACGGCGTTGTCCAGTCATGCTGTCCCAGGGGCTCATGTGTCCGTGAAGGGGAACCCTCTGCCAATACTTTGGTGGCTGCTGTGACAACTGTAAAACTCTGTCTACATATTTCAATGTTGTGCCCATATGCCCGTGTTGCTGGGCATGCCGTGGATCTAGTTTTATAGATCTGGGATGTGAAGATCACGTTTTGGTTACAGTTAAAATGGCCACCTCTCCTGCCTATGCTGTCTTTTGCGCCATCCCTTTACTGTACATTTCATCAGGCCAGCCAGATGTGACAACGCACATCAGCAGGGTTAGTAAGTAGGATTCCATGCTCTCCAAAGAGTAAAAGCCCTACGCCTTGCAGCTGTAGGATGGTCTCCACGGACATATGCATAGCTGCTTGTGGCACTGGTGCTCCTGCAGCCTGGAAAAGCTCCAGCCCAGAATCAGCGTGGGACGCTGCGGCAGGGATGACACCAAAGGAGGCTATGTTTACACAAGCTTTTCAGGCAAAGAGGAACCTCGATTCACCTGATGCTCCCAGCCAAGCCGGAACTGTGTGACTGGTTTATGGCACATGGGTGAAGATGAGGTAATAACTCTTAACACATCCTGGAGTAGAGGCAGAACAATTTTGTCCCTGCCTGCAAAAAACTCCTTAAATGTACCCCGAGGATCCATTAGATGGAGATGGGTTGCATGCTAGAACATCTATACAGCTTCTGAAATAGAGCTGGCTTAGCTCTGTGCACAGGGAGAGTGAGCAGATGCCTGCCGTACCCGAGGACATACCCATACCCACCAATGTTATAGGCACACTGCACATGCAGAAGACCTTAAGCAAGCTGTGGCTTTCACCAGCAAATAAACATTATTTCCACTCCTATTTAAATAAAATCTAACTGGCCTGAGGAGCAATTCAGGAGCCTGCATACACATCGCAGTTGCTTCCAGCTTCCAGCCTAACCCCAGGGCTTGTTCAACTCCTTCAAAAAGCTGCTGTTGGTAGAGCTGAGTGACCTCTACGTAGGAGCTATGAGGCTGTCACCTCTCAGTCTTGCCTTCTGCAGCTAACTGGAAATGGCAAGGCTCGTCAAGCTTCAGCAGACGGATTGTTAGTTGTCTTATCCATGAACACCGTATGGATGATGCTATTGGCCATGACTTTGCATTCAGCAATATAAATCTGCAAACACGCTTTCTATTTGTCAGCATGCACCACCTCACTCTAAATAACATCACAGCTGACAGGGGAAAAGTAAGAATAGGAAGGTGCAGCTAGTGATTAAAGCACCGGGGTCCCTGAAGACAGACATATTCTACGTGACATTCAGCAAACCACACTTACAGTTCCCCCATTTAAGCCAAATTACGGCAGTGTTAGGACTACAGACCTTACCCTTCCCTTTACCCTGGTACTGATTCTTGTTCCCTCTCTTCATTGGTAACTTACAGCGATCGGTTATGAATTATTCCCAAATTAGTCCTACCAGAAAATAAACAAGCAGTTTTCTGCTGGCGTACCTCTCCAAGCCAGCTCACCGCTGAGCCAGGCTGATCACCAGCCCTGGCCCATTTCTCCAGATCAGCTCCTTTGACAAAGCACCTTCCTATTTCCAAGGGGCCAGCTCGCCTCTTGAGAGCCATGCTGCGAGCCCTCCGGCCTCTGCAAAGCCTCAGGCACAGCAGGTTTGTTTCAGCTCCACTGAGCACCCAGCAGAAAGAGGGGAGGGACTCCTTGTAGGCAGTTGTGGTGGAGGCATCCTGGAGCAGGAGGCTGTTTTGAAGGCTCCCTTGGCTCACAGGGAGAGGAGACAAACTCAGAGAAAGGAGCTGATGTTTGGCATATCCCCCTGCTCAAATTCCCAGAAAGCTTCAGAACTGGCTCCGTCACAGCAAGACAAAGGAGTTCGTGGGGAACATAATAAGAAACAGCCCTAGTCTGCTCTCGTGGTGCTTCTCCTTCAGCTTATATTTTGTGTTTGTTTCCCTTCAACAGGGGAAGAAGTTACCCATGTAGGCAGCTCAGGAAGCCCACTTCCCGCCCCCAGAAGCCCACCTCTGTTGCGATGTACAAAGAACATCAGTCAGTTCATGATGCTTAGCTGAATTGTTTCATTCCTGTTCCACATCCCACAAGTACAAATTTCTTAGGCATTGAAAAGCTCTCTCTGATTCATTAGTCCCAAGCACATGTTCTGTTTGCCATTTCTCCACATAATGAAAAGTTTTTTGATTGTTTGTGCTTCATGTAAAACACACTCCTGAGAAAGGGACACAATCCAGGAAAAAATCAGAAATGAGGGGAAATACAGAAAACACATGTGGAACACGAATTTCATCTCCTTTACTGATCTCTCTGACATAATCAAAGAGATATCTCTACTATGACTACTACAGTAGCACACGCTGACGTTCAAGCACGGGGACCTACTGCACCAGGTACTGTGCAAACACAGAAGGGTGACTGAAATTCTTCTCCTGAATTGTTTAGAAAACACGCCTGATACTGAGCAGAGAAAGGAAAAATACAAAAGCAGAATGATGATGCTTTCAAATATACCTGTTCTACCACCCACGTTTTAGAAGTGGAAAGGTTAGCAAGGAAAGAAAAACTGTGAGGTAAATATGGGCAAAATGGAAAAACAGGAAAGTGCAAGAGCTCCAGGCAGAAAAGAGTTGAAGACAAAGAAGTGTGGAAGGTTGCTAAAGTGGCAAGACTGGGGACACAGACATACTCCAGGTAAGAAGCAGTGATGCTTAAGACAGATTTAACATGCGGTTTTGGTACTATTAAGTTTTGTTGAATCTTACCATTTAAAATTCCATCTTAAAACACTGTTCCTCAGATTTTGCAATGGGAATGAACAAAGCCTGATAAAACTATTTTGAATAAATGAGTCTCACACCAAAACCAGAGGTTTTTCAATATTAAGTCCACCCACAGGATACCATATTCTTGTACTGGGGAAAACTTCCTGAGGCACTTCGTCCTGGGACTTAATCTGAATCTAAGCATTTAGTTCTGGGAGCCATCCATCCACGATTACCTCTGAGATCCTAGTGTCCCATGAGAGAGGTAGCTCGAAAGCTCTACCCGGAGGGGACGCTGAGGGTACTGAAGAGATCGAGGAGCATGCTGTTGGGGTGAGATGGATTGTGCTGGGATTAGTGCTGACTTCAAACACAAAAGTTTGGAAACTAAGCATTTCACCTTAGAAACACCAGGACAAAACATTCTGATACTTCCAAGGGGAATTTTTTTAAAATTTTCCTCTAAAGACTTTAATTTCAGGAGTAAGTTGCAAGATACCAGCATTTTTAACGTAGTAAGAATACCCATGTTGAGAGTTTACCCAGGACAGCTGTGGTGGAGTCATGCCAGCCTTCTGGAAGAAACAGCTCCTCACTCTCTCCCTTCCCTCCCTCAAAACCCCAACAAAATCACAACAACTAAGAGTGCCATCAGGCCGGGCAAAATTTTATATTAAGCGATTGCCCTTGGCCACCCTGGGCCATTCAGCTGAATGAAGTCAAAGGGACTGCTGGCAGGCTTAAAAACAGGCATGTGTTTAAGAGCTTTGCTGGCTTTCTTGCTGCGGTGAAAAACAGGAAGTTGGAGAGGCATCAATCTGGAATTGAAAATATCATCAATATCTGACACAAAATATAATTGGAATTAATAATTAATTCTGTTCTATAGTGCCTTGCATGAAGCTTAACGGAAAGCAAAGTGAGAGATACTAGCTCTTTTTCCCTTCCTGTTATTTTATATTCATGCGAAAACAGGTGCAGTAATCAGAACAGAGAGAGACGTAAGACAGTGTGCTGTGGGAAGGGGTGTACCATAGTAAGGGAGCCGAGGAATAACGACAGCACAGCACCGAGCAAGCTGACGCAGCGAGGATGACACATGGGTAAGGTGAGAATTCCTTGATAAGCGTTCTATTCTGTACTATCACTTTGGTGATTTTCAGTATTTTGATTTTGTGACAAGCCTTCCTGCACAGTGTCATTAATACTTTTCCTCCCTTTAAGACCGTGGCTCTAAGCAGCAGCAGTATTTCTTCCTGACAGCTTCCAGAAGAAAATAAAGGAAGACACCCTCCTCAGCAGTGGAAATCTGCTGTGCCTACCTTTGTAATGAATGCCCTCACATACTTTCCCTTGGTCTATAGTCTATGTTCTATTGTAAACAAAGGATGAACATAACGGCTTGCTCGAGTCCTCTTTAGGGTAAGTCAGTCCTCTTTAGGGTAAGTCAGTCAATGACGGTCTGAATCCAGAGGATGAATCCATTCAGAAGGCTGGCAGAAACAAGCTCTCTAAAATTTCTATCGAGGGACCTGAAGAAAAAAATAATTGCGAAGAACAAGCTATGCAGATGCTAGCTTTCAAATGTAGATGAAGTTTCTAACACTACACACATCTCTGACAGAGTTTCTATCTACCTCAGAACAGGAACAAGGAGTACTTCATACAAATTCAGGAAGGTGTTGGAAGAGAGCGAACAGACATATGTCGATTTTCCTTTTAGATAACCCACACATTTCAGCATCAACACGCCAGATTTCTCCTCTTCCCTGCTGTCTTCGCTGTTCTCTCTTTCTCTCCTGCTTTTCCTTCTGATGTTCTCCAACACAACCCTGCAGGCTGTGAACACACACACACTGCAACTAGTGTTACCGAGTAGCTGAGGCACCAGGAACAGTGCAGGCACATTAATGCAGGAGATAAATTAATATATGTGAAGGCCATGGCAAAAGCACACACAGTACCTGAGCTTGCCCATCTCCACCTACAGCTGCAGCTGCAGCCAAAGGTTTTGCAAAGCAGGACAGCTTTTTTTCTCTCCATGAGGCCCTTCTTCATCCACTTGCCACACTGGCTCCAGTTGTCGGGAAGAGCAACTGAGCACGCTAGAAAACTGTCTCCCTGATTTCCCCCTTATTTTATATGTTTTCTCCACCTGTCTCTCACACGGTCAGGGCTGCCCCCTGCAACAGCATGACACTAGGCTGTGATACCTGCTTGGCAGGACTCTGCCAGAGGGCTGCGTTATATAGCTGTTATTACCTCTTTACTCTTCAACCCCATGTGAAACATTTGAGGCTAATCGAACTCCAATAGTGTCAAAGAGGGATGCAAAATAAACAGTGTTCCTCTCTACTGTCCAGCCACTGCAGACAGACTAGTCTCAGGCAGGGTGCTGAAGGTCAGTATCCCCAGTATCTGCTAACCAGCAGTGGGAGGAAGAATTTTAGAAGAAAATGTGCAGCTACAACACAGAATGTGCTATCATACCTGTGTTCATTAGTTGTGCTATCTCTGGAGGATCTCTCTTGGGTGCCATAATACCCACTCTCCTACGCGATTTCAACATGCTCCAAAAGTCTTCAACTACCTGCTGAGGCAGAGGTGGTGTTACATCACTCTGGCTGATGCATGCTCTACAGCAAGGTGCATCCAAGGGGGAAAAACAGTGGGAATCATCAGCTGCAACTGATGGGAAGCCACAATGGCTGTCAGCACACCACAGGATAGCAGAGGCAGCCAACCTTCCCAACCCTACGCAGGGCTGAGGAATTCAGATGGCACCCAAAGCATTTTCTCCTCTTTCTGCAGAAAGCCATGGCAGGGTAAGAAAGCCCCACCAGAATCTGACTCTTGCACGACAGGCAAATTCAGGAAACCAGAAGAAACCAGTAGAAACTAAGGTCTTGTTTTTACACCACAGCTCAGAGAGAATAAAGAACTTTCCAACAGCAAGTCCAAAGTCACTCTGAGGAGCCCCCAATGGTGTTTTATCCTCATGCAAAGAACGGAAGAAGGCTCTGCCAGTACGTATGCCGCAAGAACTATAATTATCCTGATGTGTTTTAATAAGCATTGTATGTAAAATCATATTTTGATAGACCAAAATAGCTCTCCTCCTGATTACAGAGGTTTGAAGTAGTAGATGTTACTCACCCATGTAAGAGCTCGAGCCTGTGAGCCGCTGGGTGGTTTGAAACATGCTTGAACTCCTGCCGCAGATGTAGCCTGTCTTTAACGGCAAGTGAAGACCACACAGACATTACGGGCTTGATACAGAATTTAGTTGTGAAATCTTGTGCCTTATAATAAGCAGGAGATCAGAACAGATGACAGACAAGGTCCCTTCTGGCTGGGAAACCTGGCAAGCAGCTAACTCTTATGTCCTCAGACAAGTCCATCACCGGAGTAAGCCTGCAACTACTGCACACAAGTCCTCCATCCTCTGAAAGTTTCAAAACAGGCATCGTACACCCCAAGATCCCATCACAATAATCATTAACACGGAAAGGCGAGCTGCAAAACGGCTGCTTCACCAGCCTGACGGACAGCAACAGACTAAGCCACTAGCAATTAATTAAAGGTCAAGGACACTTAAAACCCTACAGAATGCACATCCCAGAGTATTTATAATTGGCAAATACCCTTAGATAAAGCCACTCACAACCCCACTGGCAGCTCTCCACCCTGTCCCTCGCTTTACAAACCCCGGGGAGGGCAGGAGGGTTACCTACAGGAGCGCCCCGCTCCAGATCAGCACCACATGGCTTCCAACACCAGGCACCAGTGGCCAGTTTGGAAGCACGGACACAAGTCATCATCGGTGAGAGTTTTCCTGTCTATTTCAACGGGCACTGGAGGGGTTGTAAATATCCTTGCCAAAACCTGACGTTTCTAATAGATAATTTCACTGGATTCATGGCTGTGAAATGGCCAGACCCGCACAGTCGGAGCTGAGACGATACTCGGCATGCCTCCCGCACGCGCTGTCCATAGCCCAGGGCTGAAGATGAGCGCAACACAGGGTTAAAACAAAGTTCAAAAATTTGTTGACACTTTTAAGTTAAACTTCTGTGACACGTGCAAGCATTATTAGCGAGCAGTTTCATAATCCTTTTATCTGCAAAGAGCCATACAATCCCTGGCTATTAAAAGGAAAAAAAAAAAGAAAAGGCAAGAAGCTATGACACTCCGAGGCCGAATCACAGAAATGGCAGGGGTTTGTCACAACCTCCGTAACAGAAAAAAAAAAAAAAAAGGGGTTCT